>CAUYSK010053183.1:0-14485 GCA_963575035.1 Avahi laniger
TTAATTTCTTTCTATTTTTGGTAGAGGTGGGGTCTCACTCTTGCTCAGGCTGGTCTCGAACTCCTGAGCTCAGAATGATCCGCCCACCTCGGCCTCCCAGAGGGCTAGGATTACAGGCGTGAGCCACCGCGCCCGGCCTGACTCATATAACTTTTGAAGCATAGATATAATTTTAAGTCTACGATCACCTTTAAAACACATGGGACAATATTAATATAACCTGCCACGAAATAACTTTGTTATTTGTATCATAACGTTTACAGTCAATAAGTGATCAAATTTCATTTTCTGATCCATACCTGGGACTTCCTCTGCTCTAATAGAACCTTGAGTTTTTAGGAGCATGACTGTATCATGGCTCTAGAAAATTTTATATTAGGGTTTATGACACAGCATAATGAGAAAAACATAAAGACTATTTCAGGTGTATTGAAATCATTCTAGCATGGTTGATGACACTATTTCAATCTGTGTGATTTGTTTAAAGCTTATAACTTAACTTTTTTCAGGACAATATACCACTACAGTGTTCATTTATAGAATATTGACATTTAGTTAGTAGCAGTGAAGTAGATTTATGGCATAGAAAATATCCTAACTGATGACAAATAATAGAGAAAGGGAATTAGATATAGCTAATTAAATTTTATGATGTTTTTTATTTGAAACTTTTGATTGATTTTAGAAAAAATATTGATAATTAGAGTAAGGACTCTCTATAACTTTTAGATTTGGTTTAAAAAGAAAGGAAGGTTTATTTTTTATTTTCTGAATAAAATCTGGCATACTTGGCTATCAGTTTATTCAATCTTGACATCTAAAATTTAAATAATATAATTTTTTTCTTTACATGTACTTATTCAATCATTTTAGCTTAGTTTGCCACGAAGAATTAACATTTCTGACTTTTCTATTCTTTTAATGCCATAAAATTACTCGATAACAATCCACTGTGAGTTAGGTGTAAGCTTGATATGTGAGAAATACAGCGTGGCAAGAGAGAACAACAATAGGGGACTGAATAAAAGTGTAATTAACTCGACACACCATCCTTCTTTAGTTTATATAAATTTAGGTGATATGTAGTATTTCATTGTATTACTTAAAAAATATGTTGAGATCACTGTAGATTCACATGCAATTATAATAAATAATACAGATAGCATCCATATACCCTATACCCAGTTTCACCAGTGGTACCTGCAATAACATACACAACAATATCACAACAAGGACATTAACATTGATGAGATCTGCCAAAGTTATTCACATTTCCCTACTTTTAAATGTACTCTCTTGAATGTCAGTGTGTAATTTAGTTATATGTATTTTATTCCATGTGTAGTTTCTTGTATCCACTATTGCAGGCAAAAGATAGAATAGTCCTAACTCAAAAATCCTTCATGCTATTATTTTATAGCCACAGCCACCTTCCTTCCTGTTTCTCACCCCTTAACCCTCGGCAACTACTAATCTTTCCTCCATCTCTGTAATTTTTGATATCTGTATAATGTTACATAATTAGAATTTATACAGCATGTACAAAACTTTTGAGATTATTTTTTTTTCACTCATCACAGCTCACTTGTGATTAATCCAAGTTGTCTGTTTTAGTCATTTATTCCTTTATATTGTTGAGTAGTATTTCATGAAATGTATGCACCACAGTTTGTTTAACCCTTAACCTGCTGAAGGAGATTTCAGTCACTTCCAATTTTCAGCTGTTATTAATAAAGCTGCCATGACCATTCAGCTTGTTTGAACTTAAGTTGTCATTACCTGGGAAAAATTTCCAAGAATGTAGTTGCTGGGTCTTAAAGTAAGTACATACTTACTTTGGTAAGAAATTATTATGTTATTCTCCAGAGCAGCTGTACAAATTTACCTTCCTATCAGCAACGGCTGAGTGATCAATTTTTCCACATTATCCCAGTAATTGTTGCTATCACCATTTTAAAATTTTAGCCATTCTTGTAGGTGTGTAGTAATAACTCGTGGTTTTAATTTACATTTCCCTGATGGGTAATGATGTTGAACATATTTTCTTGTGATTATTTTTCATATATGTATATATACATGAAATGTATACATATATATGTGTATATATATGTCTCCTCTTTAATGAAATATCACTTCATGTCCTTGCCCATTTTCTAATAATTGCTGATTTTAAAATTGAGTTTGAGAGCTTTCTGTGCATACTATTTCTTCGTGCAATATATGTGATTTGAAAATATTATCTCTCAATCTGTAGCTGGTCTTTTAATTCTCTTAACAAGATCTTAACAAGAGCAAAAGTGTTTAATTTTAATATTCAGTTTATCAAGTTTTCCATTTATGTATCATGCTTTTGGTGTCAAGTCTAAAACTCTTCTCGTCGTCCTAGGTCCTGAAATATTTCCTTCGATGTTTTTGTATAGAAGTTTTATAGTTTTATACTTTATACTAAGTCCATGGTCCATTTTAGATGATTTTTTACAACGTGTAAGGTTTCCTTTTTAAAAAGTTGTGATTTTTGTTTGAATTTTTCCTTTAACTCATATTTTAAAGGAATATTTTTAAAATTTCCAATAGAAAAGCCTTCCAAAAATTTTGTTATTCATGTCTAGATTTATCATATGGTGATCAGAAAATGATATTTATATTATTTTACTTATGTGGCTAAAGATTATTTTCTTATAATACAATATTTGGCTGATTTTGTGATTACTCCATGTATACACAGCTAGGAAATGGAAGAATATAGATGAAATCCCAAGGGATATGTCTCTGAATTCTGTGATTTTAACCTTTATATTATGCTAAATACTCAAGAAATAAAGGATAACTGTTCAACTCTCCATTTAACATTCCTGGGCCTCTTCCTCATTCTTCAGATTTTTATATAATTTATATTATTATACAAAATTAATTTTATTGTCTTTATATAAAACTTTTTTGTTTATGCCATAATGGCTATATTTTTATAACTAAATAACTAAATAGACCATTAGTGCCTTAGTATGCTTTGCTAAACTAAAAACTCCATAGTTCAGAAAATTTGTATGTATGCGTGAACACATCACTCCATTAAGAAATGCAGAGTTGATTTTAAATGACATTATTAAATTAATTAAAAGGTAATTAAAATTACCTTACAGATGACAGTATGTTTTTCTTTCATCTAAATTTATATTATAAATCATTCAGTATATTTTATCTATTTTCAGTCATAATAAACTTAGAACATACTATATTTCATAATACATTTAGCATTTATAGAAATTCAAAAATTGTAATAAAAATAGACTCTATTATGTATCTATTGATACATTTATATCTCTATATGAAGAAGAAACACTGTAACTCTGTAGTGATAACTCTTGAAACATTTTCTAATTCAGACTTCTCATTTTATACATTAAGAATTTGGCTCAAAGAGGTTAAGACATTTGCTTTAGTTGACCTTGCTAGTCAGTAGCTTGAGTAGGCCCACAATATAGGTTTTTTGATATCAACATAGTCCACTTAAATGTCTTCATCCTGTGTCTTTCAGAGGCAGAGCCTCAAGGTAGCATCAACTTTCTAATAAGTAACCAGGATATATTATGCATTTTAAATTATCTTATTTCCAGCATCAAAATTTATAGAGAATAAGTATTTAGGGGATCTGAACTCCCCTAGTCTCTCCACTTTTCAATATTGTGTTTTAATCCTGAAGTAAGGTCATCTTCATAAAAATATCTTTTTGTATGATTCAGTTATGGAACCTTGATTTTATAAATAAGCCTAATCGTTACTCTTTGTTATTCAGTAGTATAAACTGGATATTTTTATGCAAGCTAGGAGAAAGATTATAAAATAATCAAAAAGCATTGTTTCCTTACTTTTGATCATTGTATAAGAAACCCTATACTTCTAAAATATCAGCATATCATCCTGCTTATTCATGAATACTTGGTACTTTTTTGTCTAATTAAGTGTTTTTATACCACTATTAAAAAGAAATAGCTTGTTATCAAAATACAAAATCAAATTCTAATATACCATAAGAAAAAAACTATCTTAGACTGGTTTCCAAGAGAAGATTGCTAATAATTAGAGTTAGGGCCAATTTTATACATGAATTTTATTGTGTACAAAAATTCTAGTAATCGTGCATAGTAAGTTATATTCTGAGGTAATTAGTCTACTTTTCATTATCACAAGGTTATAAAATGTCAAAAGTAATCCATCTAAATATGCACTTTGAAAGAATTATAGAGGAATATTTTACTAAACAAAAACATTGAAAAGTATGTGAATAAATAAAGGACAAAGAAACATTGTCCTAGAAGGTCTATATTTGTCTATAAATTTAATTATGCCTAACATTATTTTTTTCCCACCGGACTCACCTAAATCCCCTAGATAGTGTAAATTCAAAGTCCATATAACTGGAATAAAGTGGGAAAGAGTGGGGATATATTCAGCGGCTCCCCCAATGATGCTTATCTCTAACTGAAAATAAAACCTTCAATGGCTCCATCAGTGCCTAACCAATAACTTCTGAATGAGCTACCCAGACATGCAAAACTCTTCTAAAACAACTCCAACCTTATTATTTTATTTGATTTAAATATTTAGTTTTAATTTTAAATGAGAGGATATATTTATTTAATCTTAAAGTCGAAAACACTCCTGGTTCCATAACATTATAATCGAGCTGAAAAATTCCTATAGCCTAGTGATGTCATAGCTATCATAACCATTACATGTTTGTGGTGATGCTGTTGTAAACAGTCATGCTGCTCTGCCAGTTGTATAAAAGCGTAGCACATACAATTATGTACAGTATATAATACTTGATAATGATAACAAATGACTATGTTTCTGGTTTATGTATTTATTATACTATACTTTTCATTGTTATTTTAGAGTATACTCCTACTTACTTAAAAAAAAGGTAACTGTAAAACAGCCTCAGACTGGTCCTTCAGGATGTATTCCAGAAAAAGGCATTATTATCATAGAATATTACAGTTCTATGCATGTTACTGCTCCTGAAGACCTACATTTTGTTCCCAAAATGTAGAGGTGGAAGACAGTGATATTGGTGATCTTAACCCTATATAGGCCTAGGCTAATGTGTTATGTTTGTGTCTTAGTTTTAAATAAAAATGTTTAAAAGTAAATATATATATGTATATATAAATGGAAAAATGCTTATAGAATAAGGATATAAAGAAAGAAAATATTTTATATAGTGTACAATATGTGTTTTAAACTAAATGCTACTGTAAGTGTTGAAATTTAAAAATTTAAAAGTTATATAAAGTAAAAAGTTACAGTAGGCTAAGGTTAATATATGATTGAAGAAAGGAAAATATTTTAAACAAATTTAGTGCAGCCTAAGTGTACAGTTTTATGGTTTTTATAAAGTCTATAGTAGTGCACAATAATGTCCTAGGCCTTCACACCCACTCACCACTCACTCACTGACTCACCCAGAGAAATTTGAGTCCTCTAAGCTCCATTAATTGTAAGTGCCTTATAGAGGTGTACCGTTTTTTTACCTTTTATACCATATTTTTACTGAATCTTTTGTGTTTTGATATGTTTAGATACACAAATACTTATCATGTGTTACAATTCCTTACTATGTACAGTAACATGCTGTACAGATTCGTAGCCTAGGAGCATTAGGCTGTACCATATAGCCTAGGTATGTAGTAGGCTATACCATCTAGGTTTGTATAAGTGCACTCTATGTTGTTTATGCAGTGATAAAAGCACCTAACACATGCATTTCTCAGAATGTATCCCCATCACCAAGTGTTGCATGTCTATGGTATAAAAGGTATATAAGAGAAAGCATTCTCTATACCATTTTTCTACTTCCTCACACTGAGTTCTGTTTTTAATGATTTTAGTTCTTTTAGTTAGCTCCATTTATTTAAATAATTTGGCTTATAATGTTGTATTTATTAATTTTATGAATTATCTATTTGACTTTCTGTTACAAAGAGGAAGACATCATATTCGCATCTATTTCCAGTCATCTCATTTGGTGTTCTGAAATTTCACAATCATGTACTTGGAGTGTTTGGGTGTGTATGCGCACATGAATCTTAATTTATTTTGCAAGAATTTCTCTTGGTCATTTCTGTCTAGAAAATCTTGCTTCTTAGTTGTCAATATTTTTTAAAAATATTATAATTTGATAATTTCTCCCTTATTCTTTTCTAGTTTTTCCTGACATCTTAGAATTTGCATGTTAAATTTCCTGGGATCATCTTGATTGTTTAACTTTCCAACTTTTTTTTTTTTCTGTTTTTTTATTTTGTAGTCTGGACAATTTCCTATTGCTTTACTTTTCAATTTTTTAAGTGATATTAAAATTTTAACTAATCAAAATGATATTTAAATATATATATATGAAGTTTTTATGTGCTCCTTGCATGATTTTTCTTTCTCTATTTTTTCTTTCTTTCCTTCTTTCTTTTGTTTTTTTTTTACTTTTTGTTTTCTGTTCAGTGGGTTTGTCTTGGTTTTTGTGAGAGTAGCTTCTTTTGAATGTCTAGTGATCCTTTTGCAATTCCTTCACACTTAAATGAAAGGAACTAAAAGGATTTAAGTAGATTGCCTCTCTAGCTGTTTCCTGTCCCTAGTTGGCTTCTCTTTGCTAATATATTTCCACCACTGTTATATTTATCTTGTGAGTTTATGCATTAAAGATTTATTTTAATGCATTTA
Organism: Avahi laniger; assembly: GCA_963575035.1. Classification (NCBI taxonomy): domain Eukaryota; kingdom Metazoa; phylum Chordata; class Mammalia; order Primates; family Indriidae; genus Avahi; species Avahi laniger. Next base: position 6,715 of record CAUYSK010053183.1, read on the forward strand.
GTTTCAGGAGAGAGTAGAGATAATTTCACATGTTTTACAGGAAAGGCCCAAAGCATATTTCAGCTTAATTTTCTACTATTTTATACTCTCTAATATTATACAAAGTGTATGTGTGTATATGAAGGAATTTATATAAAGAAAGACACTCTTTGTTCTGTTCTTACTATGAAGCTGATTATATTCTATTTTGAAATATAGGAACAAGTATATTTGTTTATATTCTTTGTTCTATTACATGCCTTCTTTAGACCAAACTATATCTATCTTATCCTGGAATCTTGTAATTAGATTAGCACAGTTGCAAGCACACATAGGTAGTCTAATGATAGGTGAATTGATAAATGTTATAAAATATAAGAAAGAAAATGAATTATATGATGGTGTCTTTCATAAAATCATTTCTTCCAAATTTTTCACTTTTAAAAATCAAATGTAGGCCAGGCGCGGTGGCTCACACCTGTAATCCTAGCACTCTGGGAGACCAAGGCGGGTGGATCTGGATCGCTCAAGGTCAGGAGTTTGAGGCCAGCCTGAGCAAGAGCGAGACCCTGTCTGTACTAAAAATAGAAAGAAATTATTTGGACAACTAAAAATGTATATAGCAAAAATTAGCCGGGCATGGTGGCGCATGTCTGTAGTCCCAGTTACTTGGGAGGCTGAGGCAGTAGCATTACTTGAGCCCAGGAGTTTGAGGTTGCTGTGAGCTAGGCTGCAGCCATGGCACTCTAGCCTGGACAACAGAGTGAGACTCTGTCTCAAAAAAAAAAAAAGTAAAATTAAAAAAAAAAATAAAAATAAAATATAAAAAAAAATAAATAAAAATAAAAAAATAAAAATCAAATGTGCTGAGCATGGTGGCTCTCAGCTGCAGTCCCAGCTACTCGGAAGGCTGAGAGAAGAGGATTGCTTGAGGCCAGGGGTTCAAGACCACCTGAGCAATATAGCTACACCTTTTTGTCTAAAATGAAAAAAAATCAAGTGTTGAAATTTCGGAGTATTTTTTAAGGAAGAGTATCAAACTGTTACAAAACAGCATGTTTTTATTATTTAAAAATCCAGTTGCCTAAAAAATTTTTATAATTACTTTTTTATTATAATTTTTTAAATAAGTATATCTTGTGGCCACTTGGATGTCTGCTGATATAGGCTAGGCCCAGCCAAGATAGCTCAACTGGTGCCTCTCTGCCCCCATGTCACTTACTGTCTTCCCAGGATCATGGGTAGCCAGTCTTGTCCTTAACAGAACATGTTTAGAAAGTTGCAGTTAGTATCACTATCTCATCCTCAATTTATAAAAGATATTTTCATCATACAATTGGATTTTACATATTAATGTATTTACATATCAGTATGCACATGGCCAAACAGAATGAAAAAAAAATGCTAGGTTGTGAGAAAAAACATGTATGTAAGGATTGATAAATAACATGAAAACTGTTATTCAGGCCTTGAATGTTTTGCTCTTTTTAAATTCCTTATTATTGTAGCATTGTTAATTGTCTACCAAAGATAGGATTCATGGACATTTTGAGTTTGGGCTAATGCATTAGTGTTTATGCTTGGCCCAAAATAATTTTTTCTTAAAAAATACTCTCATATTAGGCTTATCAGCCAAAACAAAGTTCTATATTCAGTATTTAGTCAAATTATGACTTATAAAAATTATAATTAGAAGGGATATAAGATCACCTAGGACAATACACTCGTGTTTTGGTCAAGAAAATTGGGATTCAGAGTCTGTGCATTTCATCAATGTCAGAGCAGGAAGTTAATAGCCTTTTCATATGGAAACATTTACTGCAATCAGATTTCAATATTATATTAGGATTTTTTTAGTTTCAATTTAAAATTGGGTTGGTTTTTAATTGTTAAAACAATATATATTTACTGTAGACAATCTTAAATCTCTTAAAAATATTGAGGAAAACATTTAAAAAGTTCATAATCAAACCACTTTGTTTCTTTTCAAATGGTTCAAACTCTTACTATTTGAAAAAATATACATATTCCATAGTGTGCATTAGGAGAATATTTCATAGAAAATAAATTTATTCATTAGTCGAAAAAGTGCAGCACAGGGAAATTCATTTGTTTCTCGAAGATTAGAAGCTTAAAACCTCTAAAGGAGAGAATATAAAAATCAAGCTTCATTGTTTTAAAATGTAGACACAAGCTCCACCCAACTTATGGGGCAGGTTGAAGGCATTAACAAAAGATTAGGACCAAAGGATTATAGAGCAAAAGCAATTTTAAACTTGTTTTATTGTTTCTGATCCCTCATTTACAGAAGATTGCATTTCATTAAAGACTTTAGTGCCTTTCATGGGGGGAATGTTTTAACACAGATTTATTTGTAAGGCTTGTGGGGATTTATAAACATTATGTTTTAATTGTTGTTTTAAGACTGATGTATTATGACTGCAGCTTTCCTCTGTTTTAGTTCAATAAATCTCCAAGTTCCAATCCCCCAGTCTTATGATTCACCATTTTAATACACAAGCCCTGATTTTTCTCTCTGACCTTGCGTAAGGAAAAGAAACAAATGCATGGAATGTATTAATAATTTGTGCTTTGGGGATACTTGATATATATTTTAGATTTTTTTAAAAACTTTCAATTTTAATTTTCATGAATAGTGAATAGTGAAGACAAACCATTTTAAATTTTAGAAAATTTAACATTGGCATACTTTTAAATATTTAGTGATAATTATTTTTATATTATCATTTCACACATTAATTTATTCATTAATATGGACAATCAATTCACTTTGTAAAAATTTTAATGAATTAAAATGCTATCATGTTCAGTTACTGTGTAGAAATAGAGCTGAATTTATAATGTCCTGATAATTTGAAGTTAGGGCATAGAATAAAATCCGTGTGTGCTGTTTATTGACACATATTCTCTCTCTCAAAACTAACCAAACTGTCCAACTATTTTCATGAATAGTATTTACCTCAATTCAATATAAATAAATTCGTAGGCAGTGTGGTTTCAACATAGTATTTTGAGTGTAATTCTATTGTTGGGTATATCATGAAAGCACAGCAAATTGCCTGCAATGCAATATTTCATCTGAATTCACCTGGTTATATTCAATGAATATGTATTTATTAAGCACCTGCTTTTTGTCTGGTATATGATTAGAGATGTGTGATTTTGTAGCAATAATTGATTTTGGTACTGAAAAATAATCAGATATATTTCAGAAATATTTTAGGTTTAAAATGTTTTGAAATTTAAAATTGAAAACTAATAATTTAGCTGAATCAAAAAGCAGTTCTCTGGTTTTGTGCATGCAAAACTCTCTGGGTAGGACTGTAGGGCTTGGTCAAGTAGGTAACTTTATAAAAAAAAAATTGGTAATTATGGATTGACACTCCCGGTTCATAGAAATGAAAAATGACTGATTGATTTTACTACCTGAATCCATGAGAGATTATTAAGAGGGCGTGATATTTACACTAGTAAATTCTATAAAATATGAGCCTTTGGAAATTGCGAACTTTGTCTTGATGGTTTCTTGCTTCCTTCTTAGCTTCAAAATGATGTTTTAATTTTTTTAAAAATATGAATTATCTTTGCTTCCAAAAGGAATTGCTCATAAATTTTTGTAAGTATCCTTAAGAGAAAGAAGAATTTTCTATGATAAAGGGTAATAAAATTAACCAACATTATGGGGAAGTTTATTTTTAGGATAAATAAAGCTTTTGAAATCATGCATCTCATTAAGCCCTGCCTGAAAGAATATGTTAAGAGAAGTTTTCTATTCTTTTTCACGCTTCTTTATTACTTTCACAGTTTTGGGAAGGTTAGATGCATTCATGCCTGTAGATTTAGATGAAATTCCCTTAATTTATTTGAGTCTCTTGGAACTTCTTATTTTAAATCATAATCCAAGTCTAGTTAACAAAATAATCTTAGATGATCTAATAGCATGTGGCTTAAAATAGTGAGACACAATCCTCTAGCACATTGCTGCATATGACATTCAGATTCGAGCTACCACAAAGGTCTTCAAACAGAATGAAACATAAATCATTGCAAGCTGTAGAAACAATAGCTTTCCAAATATTGTATTCTAGTGTTGACATAGTGCCACAACATGAAAACATAACAGTCAGAATTAGACCACACTCAGGATTTCAAAGGAAAATATACACTGCTGTACAGTACAGATGCCATCTCTCTCCTCCTGGTATACACACATCTGTTACAGTTCGGAAATAGGTCGGTTTAGCTCACAGGGGAGGCGATGATGATACTGCCCTTAACTGTTGTATTTCAATGATGTTCACACTAAAAGATTTTTGGAGGATTTCTGGGGCAACATTTTCTGAGACCTATTTCTTAGTGATGCCTTACTGTTCTCTTCTGATGTTTACATAGGGCCAATTTTAAAAATGTAATGACTTAGATTTTCTTTTGATAATATTCAGTGGTAATGATGCCTATAATACATAAATAATTTTTATACTAGATATTCTATAGTAGTTTACGTATTTATATTTCCCACCCATAATAATTAAAGAATGTAGTAGATGAAATAAATTCACCACTGCCTATGTGCCCTAACCACATAAAATAATGAGTCAACCTTTTTCTCTTCCTCTGCTCCTCCTTCCAACTGACAGATCAAGAGGTAGAATTGTTTTCTAGGATATAAGACGTATGAGATTTTATATACTTTATTTATGGTATTTTATAAGTTTTTACAAGTCACTTAAGTATTCTTACCAAATACACACACACACATACACACACGGACATCCAGAGGCTACAATTTAATTGATGATCAATTTATGCGCAAATCTTGGAAGAAGCAATGAATTTTGAAGGAAAGACGGTAAATCGAAAATATGCTGCTAAAAAGGTATATGGACCTTTATACCTAAAGTTGCCTTTTAACCTAACATTATCATTACATGTACATGTCTAGAAATTTGATTTTAAGTGTACTTCTTATAATTCGCGTTTATCAGAGTTGACTTTGGATATATGCTACTGTGTGCTTGTTTATGTTGAGGGGCAAAAAGTTCAATAAAAATGGGCCTCAGAGTTATTATCCCCCTAAAGATCACGCAAGTGATGAGTGGTACTACTGAAAGAGAAATAAGAATTTTCAAAAGCCTGAACTTTTAAGTAATAAATAGTAACTGAAATTTATTGCACAGTTATTATGTGCCAGGTATGCCAAGAGCTTTATATATTTATCTTAATCTTTGAAGAAGCTCTGGTAAGTAGATACCACTAAAAAAAAAAATTACAGATGAATAAATCAAAGCTGAAATATTATTAGTTTACCCAAAATTACACATGCATAGAAATTGTAATTAGTAATGAATGGACCTGGGAGATTGCTTTTAAAAACTACACTCATGTAAAAAAAAATATGGAAATACTCATATTTATTTAAATGGTGTTTGAGTTTAATGTAATCAGTAGACACTGACTCTTAATAATATATACTTCGGTATTATCTAGTACTTTAGGTTACAAGTGGCAAAAATCACTAGGAAATCCACTATTTTATAGTAATGACACAAGAGGTATCTCACGATACTCAAGGCCACAGGAAGCAGGGTCTGAAGTGCAGAATTTTGAATAGATGAAAAAGGGTCCAGCTATTTCAGAGCATAGAGTGAAAGAAAATATTTGCTAACAAATTATGTTTTCTCACCACTCATATATGAGATATGAATTCTTTCTGTCCTAGGGTTTAGAAAGGATGGCAAAAGATAAAGAGAGTCATGGAGATTACATCCTTGGGGGAAGACTGAACATAAATAAAGAAGTAAATTGATAAAATACCAGATGTTGCAAAGTGATATTGATAAAAGATAGCTGGGGGAGAAGGCAGTTGCTATTGTACCCTATAATTTGTCCAGGGAAAGACTTACTAATAAAATGCCAATTGAAGATGAACCGAAGGGCAGTGGGAGAGCAACTCACATGTATTTCTTGGGGGAGAAGCATGAAAACAGCAAGTGCAAAGGCCCTGAAGGAGGAATATGCCTAAAATGTACAAACTATAGTAATGAGGCCAGTGTGGCTAGAACAGAGTGAAGGAGGTGAAGAATGAAAGAAAGAGGAGTCTGGTATGGTGAGTCAAGAACAGTGAGCAAAACCAGCACTATACATATCCCATGTTTCCTGATATTATTTAGGCCACCCGTAAGTCCAAATATCACCTGGGAAAAACATAAAAAGCCTGGGAATGCAAGGGATTATTGATTGAGCAGTTACCAAGAGAGATTAAATTTTCAAGAGGATGTAATTGTAAGTAACATTGAATTGACTAGATTATGATCATCTAATAAGTCACACCCATAACATAAACCAAATTAAATAGGAAGAAATATTTTAAAATGTTTGCAGATGCAATTGTTTAAATATATATAACCTACAAGGTTTACACTGAGAAAGCAATGTGAGGCACCAACAATAAAAAAAAAAAATAACAATCTGTAGCTTTGTTGGGGAAAAAAACTGATTAAATAACATTTTACAAGCATAATTGGAATCTAACTTTATTCATTTATTTTTATGAAGAACCATGAATAGACATGAAAGGCTAAGCATCTCTATAGGCATTTTTAGATGACCCAAGAAAAGAAATGGCTTAAAATAGGACAAATTTTAGGACAAAGAAGACAACGAATAACCTAACTGTGGACTGTTCAATGGGGGAGAATAGAAATATGTTTTAAAAAATCACCAAAAAGCTTTAGCATACAAATATGTGATAGAAATATCTCATGATTTAAAAGAATATTTGTAAAGGTAACATTTGCTTAAGGAAATATATTTATTAATAAATAACAAAGGGTTTTACAAGAATATACCAAACAAATAATTTTGCATGGTTAATCAATAAATTTCTACAAGTGCTAATTTGCATCTTGTAAATACTAAGGCAATTCTCTATTTCACTTTCAAAATTATTCTAGGTAATAGTTTCCCTGTCTAGGAATGACTCACCCTGAATCTAGTTGAATCATTACAGAGTGATAGGAAGAACAGTTTTAATATACAACAGAGAATGCCTAATACCTCACTAAGGAAATAGAAAATTAGTGGATATAAATTAATAATTTTTCAGAAATAAGTCAGTAGCACTTGCACTTATGGCTGTGACTTGGAACCTAGAATACTCATATTTTATGTATACTCATCATTTTTCTAGTTGTTTTGGGAACACTACCAATAAGATCAAATCCATTGGTCAATCTCATATAGAATATATTTTTCGTTGTTCACTTTTCCTTTTTCCTTTTTTTTCTTTTTTCATTTTAATTATTATGGATATATAGTAGTCGTGTGTCTTTATAGGGTACATGTGATGTTTTGATGTGGGCATACAATGTTAATTAATCGAAGACTAGAATGATGGTTACTAGAGGCCAGGAAAGGTAATGGGGAGTGGGGGATGAAATGGGAATGGTTAATGGGTACAAAAGTATATAATATGTAGTTAGATAGAATGAAAAATATTTGATAACACAACAAAATGACAATAATCAACAATAAATTAGGGTATACTTTAAAATAACAAAAAGTGTGGAATTGGAATGTTCCTAATGCTAAGAAATGATAAATGTTTGAGGTGATGGATACCCCAGTTATCCTGATTTTATTAATTCACATTGTATGCCTTGTTCACTTTTCTGAGTTACATAGTATCATGGGTTTTATTTTGTCCTGATGAGGTAGAGCTTATCTGTTTCATAATGCAATAATAAACAAAAAGTTTATATTTGGGTAGCAG
>CAUYSK010053188.1:0-20437 GCA_963575035.1 Avahi laniger
GAGAAAGTAAATTGCTTAAGCAAGAAGGATTTGTTGGGTGGGGTGCGGTGGCTCACGCCCGTAATCCTAGCACTCTGGGAGGCCGAGGCGGGTGGATTGTTTGAGCTCAGGAGTTCGAAACCAGCCTGAGCAAGAGTGAGACCCCGTCTCTACTTAAAATAATACAAAGAAATTAATCAGGCAACTAAAAACATATATAAAAAAATTAGCTGGGCATGGGGGCACATGCCTGTAGTCCCAGCTACCTGGGAGGCTGAGGCAGGAGGATCGCTTGAGCCAGGAGTTTGAGGTTGCTGATGCCACAGCACTCTAGCCCGGGCAACACAGTGAGACTCTGACTCAAAAAAAAAGAAAAAAAGAAGGATTTGTCTTTTATTTTCCCAAATTCTACGCCACCAGCATCTATAATAGTGTCTAGCACATGGTGGGTACACATCAGATATTTATAAACGAATGTATAAGTAAATTTGGATCACAAAGTCCTATCTACTTTAGATAGCCCTTATTTATAGTAAAATATAGGACTTATCTTTTAATAAATTATAGAAGTTCTTTTGTGTTAATGGTAAAAAAGAAATTGTAAAAATATCTGTAAAAACAGAGGCACTTGCCTTTCTTATTTATGCATATAGATAATGTTGTTCATGAGAAAATAAAGCATTTATATGGCCAAATTTACTTTTTAATCATAATAATCTTTCTCTAATTTATGTATTTTTTCATAATTTCATTCTTTTTAAAAAGTGTTCTGTCGATTTATTTTAGTATATCTGACATTAATGATATACCTAATTTTCTAGGTCTTTCTCTAATTTTAAACAGTCCTATTGTGAAAAACAGATCTCTTAAGGGAAAAATTTTATGACTGGTTAAATGCAGAAAACTCTAAAACATTCAAGCGGTTAACTTTTTAACTTTTTATTTTAAAATAAATAAAGATTCACAAGAAGTTGTAAAGGTAATATAGAGAGGTCTCTTGGCCTCTTCACCCAGCTTTCTCCAAAGGTAACTTATAATTCTAGTAAAATATAAAAACTAGGAAATTGACATCAGTACAATCTATAGAACTTATTCATATTTTGACATTTTTTATATGCACTTATTTGTGTATGCGTGCATATAATTTTTTACAGGCTTATTATAAGTGTGGTTTTGTGGAACCACTATTGCCATCAAGATAAGGACTGTTTCATTCCATCAACAAAAAGTTACTCCCTTGTCCTACCCTTTTATAGTTCCACCCACCTCCAACCTGCCTTTTTCATTTACTACACTATATTTATAGAAGATTTCTGTGTTTACATTGACTTGTGTTAACTTAAAAATCAGACAATTTATAAATTTGGAAAGGAGAGCTTTATTTCTCATAAAGGGTTACAGCCTGCCATGTGGGCATTCTGACAGGCTGGGAAGTGTAGCTTCTGGCAGAGCCAGAAATAGGCACTTCAAAGGTGGGTAGGGTAAAACGGGAATTTAAGCTGAGTGGGTTGGACAAGTTTACATATTTAACAAGTTACAGGAGAATCTATGAATATTCATGAAGGTTGTTTTAACCCATGTGTACTGAATAAGCATGTGTGTTACATCCGAGCCATGTTCACCCTGGGGTGGAGACTTAACATTTAAATGTATTACAATTAAGCCCCACACTAGAAAGGTCTTTTCAGGACACAAACGCATTCAAGTGGTCAGCGTCTGCAAACTGGCCAGAACCAGTCCTTGGCCAGTGGTCTTCTTATCAAAAGAAAGTTACTGAAATCAGTCTCTTGTCTAATCAAAGCTATAGATACGGGGGGGTTGTAAAACAAGGGAATGAGGGTCAACGTCTGGTAGTGCGTGGGCTGGAATTGTTTTAATACTGTTTGTCTCGAGGCCAGTGCTTGTTTAGCTGCTACAGAAAGGAAAAAAAAAACTTGTGGAAGTTATTATAATAGAACATAGTTTATTCTTTAAATGTAAGGGTACAGGACTTAAGTCTTGCTTGGCCTTAGGTCCTGTTTATAATTTAGCATCTTATTGCCACAAAAAGTCCTTTCTGTCAATCTCGAATTTAATATTAATGCTGGTCAGTTGTTGCATCTAAACCCCAAAAGAGAGGAGGGATAAATGTGTCTGACCTCCTGTCCCAACATGGCCAAGAACTCAGTTTTTAAGGTTTCTCTAGGGTCCCTTGGCCAAGAGAGGGGGTCAGTTCAGTTGGTAGCAGGGCTCAGGATTTTAGTTTTACTTTGCACTTGTCTTCCATAAAGAAGCAATATTCCCCTGGATTTATGATGCGTATGGGGGAAAATAGGTAATTTTTTTTCTTAAAAGGCTATTTATCTTTTTTCTGCCAAAATCTTAAATGAAAGAGTTAATATATGCTCCATTTTCTGCTGCAGTTTCTATTGAGGAGCATGACTTTATAAATTAAAGAACAGAAACTTTATGTGGGAGTTCTGAGATAACATTTAATCTAATCCCTGACAATTTTAAAAATTAGTGGGAAATACTAATATAATTTGGTAGTACAATTTACCTGTAAGTTTCTACTTGTCAATGTTAACACCATCGACAATTTGAAAAAGTAAATACAAAATTCAAAATGAAAAATCTGATAATCCATATGACAGTCATATAGCAAGGGTTATTTTATTTTATTTTTTTGAGACAGAGTCTCACTCTGTTTGTCCTGGCTAGAGTGAGTGCCTTGGCATTCGCCTAACTCACAGCAACCTCAAACTTCTGGCATATAGCAAGGATTATTATGGCAAAGTGAGTAGTAAATGAAAAAAAAAACAAACAAAAGTTATCTTTAGTCATTCAACTTTCCTTTTAGCTGTATTATATATGAAGAATGTTCATAAGCATGCTGATACAAATGCTATTGTGTAAATGTAGAACACTCGACTAATAATAATAATAATAAATATTCTTTGGTTAGTATCTAGACTGTTCTTAAAGATATGTATTTTGTATTTAAATAGCTATTGTTAATATTGCAGATATTTAACATATTAACTTTGTCTAGTTAATATTCAGTACATTTTTCCCAATCACTTTTTTTCATGAGAAAAAACAAAGATAAATAAAAAGTTCTGAACCTAATCATAATATATTCATACACACATGTCATATACCCGAAAGCTTTTATGATAATGATTAAGGAAAATAGACTGGTATACATACTTTTTGTCTGTCTTAATATTATGAATTTATAATAATATCATCTATAATTTTAGTGGAATCACATTTTATTTGGAACATATTATCAATGGAAGAATAGGAAAATAGCTTTTTTTTTGCTGCATTTAGTTATCATTTTAAGCCAAAAACATTAATTTTAAACTGACATTTAATGTTGAGGATATAATTATTCCTCAACTGATAATTAATTTTATTTTGTTTTCTAGTTTATAGTTCTTTTAGTGAATTACAAAGGAAAAGAAATTAACTAGTTAGTTATAACAAAAAGTTCAGAGTCTAGGTAGATGCTTCCCTGTTGAATAATCACTGCATCTAGTACATGTGTTCCCTAGAAGAAAATTTGGGGACCACCAAAACGGGAAGCTAGATACCTTGTTTTCAGTAAGTAGATGTTCTTCTGTAGAGGTAATACAGAAATAATGAAATATAATGCGATTTAAATTTTAAGTTTCAGTTAAAGAAGAAGACACATTGCATCTGCCATGTCTTTTAACTATTAACACACATGAGGGCATGAAGGGATAAAGAACTGAAGAAACAGTTTTTGAAAGTCAACTGTCCACACGCCTGGGAGTTATGGCCCTTGTAGAGGGGTGGGGAATGCTTTCCTCTTCACCCTGAGTCCGGAGAAAACCTTCATTCACCCTTCAGTCTGTGGAGAAAAGAGACTGCTGTGTGACTTAGAGCTGAGTAGACTGGCTAGCTGGGGAGTTACAGTCAGGCAAAAGAGAGTTTGGATGTCGCTTTGGGGTTGGTCCCAAATTTTGCTGGAGTATGAATGGAACAGAGGTGGGCTAAGTCTCATCTTAGGCTCCGACCTAGAGAAATGTCTGGGAGGGCCACAGACATCAGCAGAAATACGTGAGAAGACCTACCGAATGCCCAGGGAAGACGGAGGCAACTGTAGTAAGCTGAAATGGAGGTACCTTTTTCCAGTGAAGGAAACCACAGATGAAAGTTTTCTCCATTGGTGAAGTAGGCCCTTCCACTGAAGGGCTCTGGGGACCATCACCACAATACCAGTTAAGTGAACACTCTACTGCTCCCCTTACTTCCTTTCCCTCCCTGCACTTTAATCATGAGGAATCCAAAACCAAGTTAGAAAGGTATAGAAAAAGGTGTCAAAGTATATAGCAAGAAAAGAAAAAAGAAATCAAACCGCATCTTTTCTGACTGTGAGTTTTCAGCTTACTGCTGGGCCAGACTCAGAGTAGTGAATGTAGAAGAAAACCACTGTTTTAAAATAAGTTCAGAGTTTTCATTATTACAGATACATTAATTACTGAGAGGAGGACCTTTTATTTTCTTAAAGTGACTAAAAAGGTCATGAAATATGCACTAAATTTCATGGAGAACCTGAGGAACAATAGCCCAATATACTTAGAAAGAAAAGTAGGCAATTTAAAGGTTCATTTATGATTATATTATACAAGTAGTGCTTGTTTATCTAATTTTGACAATTATTAAATCATTACCTTAATAGTCAATGTACACCATAATTAGTTATATAAATAAGAAAGTCAAATACATTGACATTATTCAATCAGTGCAAACACAAATATATGAATATACCTATACATATTAGTTTGCAAATATATGCAACTATCTTTTTTGTCTAAATGACAAATATTTCTTAATTATGTGTAATGTATTGTTTGAGACTTGGTGAAATATATATGTAGTCCAGAAAATGTAATATCAATACAACCAATTCAAAAATAACATTTTTTCATGTCAATTTATCCATATCATTTGATTTTCTCCTATTATCCACCTCAGTTAGAGAAAGCAGGTCCTCAATGCACCAGTATATAACTGAGTTGGAGACAAGATTTTTAAAATAATATTCTTTTATTAAGTTTATAAAGGTCATTACAAGACTCATCGAGCTTTCTTCAGGAAAGTGTTCTAACTTAATACTGAATGTATTGACATAAGCCATAACCAGTACTTAACTGATAAAAGGATTTCCATGAAAATCACTCTAATCTATAGAGTACCATACTAATTATAATTCATATTTATGGTTCAACACATATCGGCATCAATTACCAAGTATCTGTCATCCTTTTCAGCAAGGAACAGTCTTTAGTAAGCTGTCTTACAAAAATGGTTCTTGACAAAAATATACAAATGGGCAACATCTATAAAATTGTTGGTGTATCCCATTAACTGTGCTAAGTGCTTTACTAGCATTTTGTCAATTCGTCCACATGACAACCTCAGCACCAACGTAAGTTAATAACAATAGAATCCGTCTGCAGCAGGTACCTCAGTGCAAAGTGAATGGTTGCTTTTCCTCCTCTTCTTGCTCTTGCCATATTTATACATAGTAATGAAATAATTCTAACTTCTCAAATAGGAGATGCTACAATTATTGAAAACAGGTAGGAATTTACTTTATATGGATATGCAATTTCTTATGAGAATTAATATCACAGGAAGAATTACATATTTATTAAGATAATAAAGGAATGTGAAGAAACAAGAAAAACTGAAGAAAAAAAGGAAAAAGAAAAGGAAGCTAATATTTGTAGAGTTCTAGACACTGATTTAGATGTCTTTTTATAAATTATTTCATAATGTCCTTACAAGAGAATTACAAAGTAAATATTATCACCATCTTAGAGATAATGAAAACAAGTATCAATGAGGTTAATTATCTTGCCCAAAATCATACAATTAATACACTCAGAGCTTAATACACTTAAGTGTGGTTGAGTTCCAAATCCATGCCCTTTAAATGACAGCACATTGGAAAATGTACATATATATCTAATATGTTGCTTTGTTTTCATTCATAGTGAAAACGTTTTAGAAAGAACTCGTAAGAAAGCAGACTTACTTGGCAAACAAAAAACACTGACTATCTTAACTCAACTAACTCCTTAAAGGACCAAAGTGGGAAAAAAACAACACAATTTCTCAGTTGTTCCCTTCTTGTGGTTCACAGTTGTTTATTAAACTCATTACAGTAATAACATTTCACAAGCAATAAACCCTCAACTTTTAGGGAAAAAAGGATTTTGGAGATATGACCCGAAATAGTGATTAAAATATTATATGTTTTAACCCAATTATAATACTAAACAGCTCTTTCAATCTTTAAGAAAATTTTAATTTTGTCACACCTCTCTTTCTCATTCAATCCTATTTATTTCAGTTTTGTTCCACACTAAATTCTGTTTCACTTCAATAATTTCAGCATTTCCATTTTGAGAAATTATAATTAATTACTCTCTGTCTCCCCAGATCAACTTAAATTATTACAGAAAATGGGATTCAAAATTTTTAATGTGCACTAGGGAAAAAAAAATCACATTGGCGGTAATTATTGGTAATTAAATGCTTTTAAAATTAGGAAGATAAATATAGTCCTATCCTGCCAGTCAAATTCCTCAGAGTCGCAAAGGAAGAGACATACAGAGATTGCTTAAAGGGTTGGAAGTTTGTTGTAAAGACACAAGAGGAACATTCTGTGGAAGGAGAACAATTCCAAGCACATGGCTTGAGGAACACTGCAGGCTCCTGGGGGAAGTTGTTTTAGTTTGGCCAAGAGCCGGGTGACCTAATCCTTACTCAGCCTTTACTTTGCATTTACAAAAAGAGGAGTATACATGGGAACTGCGTGTAATTGGTTACATTTGGCACTAATTGATAGAGCAGAGCTCTACAGAGGAGTTCCGACTAGTTTTTCAGAGATGGCCAAGTTTCCTTGTGCTTAGTACATATATGGTTTCTTTCCAGTCTCAGGCTGGTCAATGTCAATATGCCCGTATTGCACCTAATGTCTCTCATAAGGAAGCGTACCGGAATCTAAGTAACAGTTAAAACAAAACAGCACGAGGATAGGGGAGTAAGGGGTGAAGTGGGATAGGCTGGGTCCTTATGCCTAATGGAAGACAAATGGAAGACAATTTATGCAAATGGAAGACAATTCTCCATGCATCTCTCACATTCAAGTCTTGCAAGCAGCAGCACTTCGTCCCAGACTATCTTTTAAAAGATGTTTGCATGATGAACAGCCTTGGATGATGAAGACAACGTCTCCCTCCAAAGCAATGGGAGGCATACTTACTATCTAGTAGAAAAGATTTAGCTTCCCTAAACTCAGGGTTCCTCTCCTATAATGCAACTCATTGTACTAACAGGTGTCACCTGGCTCTCTTTATGCCACACTGTGGGAACTGGAGTTTGGGGAATTGCTATCACCATGAGTAATAAGGCCCTTTGTCTCTGACCCAAGACTTTGTGTCTCTTGTACCATTATCCATGAATCCGTGGTAGGATATTTTGTTAGCTTTCAAGCATGGTCAAATCTTGGCCACATCACAATTCTTGACAGAAGGCTGTGAAGATTAGTAAATATTTTCATAGAATATTCATTTACTCTTCAACTGATATGCCAAACACCATGCAAGACTCTTCTAGACCTAGTCTAGAACAATGGAATAACTAAATATTTGTTTCCAATACCGAGCAAGTATCAACTCCTGATTTTGTCACTTATTGTTAAAGCTTGACTTCCTTGTCTATGAAATGGATATATATTTTTTAAATCTACCTATGAAATGGATATATTTTTTAAAAAATCTACCTTGCATTATAGATCACATACACAAACATCCCATACAGTATTTGTCATGCCAATAAATATTATAATTATTAGTAGTAACAGGAATACATATTAAAGATAATGACAATAAATCTTAGTAGAGCTTGTAGATGAATTTTCTTTTTAACATAACCACGGTGACTTAATGCCACAGCTATAGGAATAGGATTACAAATACAATTGTCTTTCCTCCTCCTCTTCCTTACGTTCTCTCTGCCCTTTCTGTTAGGCCACTGCTGCAAAACGGTTTCTTTCTTTTTTTTTTTTTTTCTATGTTTTCTCAACCTAAACTGACTTTGTAATATTTTTACTGTTGTAGTTCTTAGCTTGTCTCACAGATTGGGCTTAAGGGTTGTACTCATGGTGTCAAACTGTTTGCTGGCAACCTAATACTTCATTTCAGCAAAACCGGTCATACTGGCCAGACATCCTGTCCAAGTTGGTCACAAAGAAGCCTTATGAGGCCAATTACATCATTTTTCATTCCAGAATTTTTGTTATGTGTTTTCAACTTTGCTGCATGTACCTAGTTGTTTAAATAATTGGTATAATAATCATTTTTGTAACACAATTATATTTTGCATGTGCCATAATTTTTGTGAATGAAAACAAGAAATTTCCATGTCAACATGAAAATAAATTTTAAAAGTTTATTACAGACTGTTATGAAAACGACTGTTAACAGTGAGTTTTATTTAGAGATGAAGATAATAAAACTTCTAAAACTCATAGTAGAGTGACTAAACTAAAACTAAAACTATTTAAGTATTTCTATTCTCCTTCTTCTTAGTCATTCGCTACTGTTTTGTCCAGAATACCGCTTTATTTCCTTTGTCAAATTAGATCCATTCTTAAGTGTTTAAATTGAGCCTTTTTTGCCACCATCACCATGATACTCAAGGCCAACTAAAAATGCCATTGCTCCTTTCTTCATAAACTTGTCACAGGTTTGGCATTCTTAAGCAATTAATCATATACATCCTTATAATTAGTTGTGCATTTGTCATATCTCTTTCTGTTACATTGTAAATCACCTCAATATCAAGGTTTGTAGTTTAATTATGTTTATGGCTTACAGTAGCAGGGAGTTAGCAGCATTTATAGAATGCCTCCTAAGTGAAGAGCATTATATTACAAACAAATAAAGCAACAGGGATCTAGAACTAGTAATGATATTTACAGCTAATCCTCATTGAGCATTTACTTTGATCCAGGTATTGTACTAAGTGCTTTTCCAGCATTATCATTTGATATTCACAACAATCCCCTTAAATTACCAATATTATTATTCCCATTTTAGAATTAAAAAAAGGAAGGCCTAGCATGGGTAATTTCCCCAAAGTCACATAGCAATTTAGAGATAAAGTCAGGTTAGGAGCCCATGCCATTAAGTTCCTCTGTGAGAAATCTAAATATAAGTATATGGGCATCACTAGAAATTTACCACCATGCTTATTTAAGAAGAAGGTGCTAAGGAATGTTTCCAGTACATTAAATATTCTGTAATTGTATGAATGATAAATGTAAACTTTTACTTAGTGACTCACTTGACAAAAAACTTTTCATACTGTCTTGATACCTAAAAGTGTAATTTTTAAAATCACAAATTACTCCTCATCATTTAAAAAGTGTCACAATTAATGAAGATGGAGCACACTGAGCACATGGAGCGCACTGTATGGGGGAAGGGCACGCCTCCAGCCCTGGCTTGGGTGAGGCAAAGGCATTACTTGTAACCAAAATATTTGTGCTCCCATAATATTCCAAAATGAAAAAAGTAATAATAAAATAAAAAATGTTACTAAAAGTGATAGAGATGTCAGAATTTTAACATTGTACAATTTACTCCATGAATGCTTTATTAGACCTTTATGGAATAATAAAAATCACCATGGCTTTGAAAACAACATAATACATGCTACAGTGACTGACTAAATTGCCTTCTATGACAAGTCCAGTGTAGCAATAGGAACTGATCTATGCAATTCATTGTGACTGAAGAACATTATTTTACTTGTATTTTCACAAAGTGCTCATCAAGAAATTTGGGGAAAAAAATAGGATCCCAGTCTCAATGTAGAATACAAAATCTAAAAGGCTCGATAGCATTCTACAGGGAGCATGTTAAGTGGTGCTTTGCAGAAAACAAACCTTGCCCTGATAATAATTTAAAAATCATTTCTTGTAGTTTAAATCAAGGTACAATATTCATCAAATGTCATCATACGTGTTCAGATGATCATTGATTAATTTAATTCATTCATTAAGCCTTAATTAGACACCCTTCTACTCTGAAATAATATATTAGTTGCTGGGAACACGGATACTAGTAAAACATCAATCCTGCCACCTAAGCACTTGTGCTCTAGAAATGGGAAATAGAAGTACGAACAAGTAATGGTGTATATTTTATAATAGAAGTATATACAGGTTGAAATGGGTGCCTAAAGAAGAATATGGTCAGTTCTACCAAGAGAGATAACATAAAGTTTTATTGAGCCAGAGTTTTGGAAACAAGCTGAGTCTTGACAACAGGAAAAATGATTTTTTTAAAAGGCAATGGGGATAAGGAAGAGAGAGGAGGGCATCTCAGCCAGTAGGAAAAGCTTGAACAAAGAGACAGATGCAAGAAAGTAATTTCACATGTATTGGGGATGACAGTTTGGTACACAAGGTATAGGGAGAGATGAAAGTGTGATGAGGGAGATAGCTGAAAAGATCAAGAAGTAAATCATGAGGGACTTTCTTAGCCAAATTAATGTGCTTGCATTTTATTCCACAGCAATTTAGGAGGGCATGAGGATACTTAGGCAATGGAGAAGCTGTAGGCTGGGTGCACTGGCTCACACCTGTAATCCTAGCATTTTGGGAAGCTGAAGTGGGACGATTGCTTGAGGCTCAGAGTGTAAGACCAGCCTGGGCAATAGCAAGACCTCATCTCTGCAAAAAAATTAGAAAATTAGCCGAGCCTGGTGGCACATGCCTGTGGTCCTAGCTACTCGGGAGGCTGAGGCAGGAGGATCGCTTGAGCCCAGGAGTTTGAGGTTGCAGTGAGCTTTGATGATGCACTGTACTCTAGCCCAGGCAACAGAGTGAGACTGTTTCAGAGAAAAAAAATGGGGAGGCTGGATTGGAGGTAGGCAAGTGTGAAGAATGAGGAATTTCTAGATAGATCTGGATGGGAGATGATCAAGGTGAACTGAGGCAGTATCAGTAGGGATGGAGAAGAGGGAAAAGACCAGAGCAGTATATTTCTACAGGGAAAATTTTAGAAATATTTGACTTCTTTTTTGTTGTCACATTCATTGGAAGACAATACTGGCATTCAGTGGTTGGGATATGTATTAGTCTCCCATTGCTGCTGTACAAGTAACCACAAACTTTGAGGCTTAAAACTACAAATTTATTATCTTTTATTTTTGGAAGTTAGAAGTCTAAAATGGAGAGGCAGGGATGTATTCCTTCTGAAAGCTCTAAGGAAGAATCAATTTTTTGACTTTTTCAGCTTTTAGAGGCTGCCCACATTCCTTGCCTCATGGTCACGCATCACTCCAACCTCTGCTTCTGTCATATCCTCTCTGACTCGGACTCTCCTGCCTCCCTCTTATAAAGAGCCTGTGATTACACTGAGCCTACCTGGATAACCCAAGACAATCTCCCTATCTCAAGATCCTTAACTTAACCACATCTGCAAAGTTGCTTTTGCCATGTTTTGGTAACATATTTATAGGTTCTGGGGATCAGGATGTGAACATTTTTGGGAGTCATTATTGTGCCTACCGCAAGACACATATTAAAAGTTTTATAATATGCAGGCTGTTCCCAAGTGACAAAGCACTGTCCCACAATTTGCATGACTTTGGGATGAGCTTTTAGATAAACTAGAAAAAACTATAATTATGTGAATTTAAAATTTAACTCCATTTAATATGAACATGTAAAATCTTTTTTCAAAGTTTAATATAATTGATTTTTCTAGCAATTCTATGTGCAATTCAAAGGAAGATTTTGCTTTGTTTTCTTTGCAATTTTACAAAGGCTATTTCACCAGTTTAGAAAATCACATCACCTTAGCTCCGTCACTTTTGGATTAGAGTCACTAGTGCTATACTCCTGTCTGCAAATCAACCAACACAAAATTTTCTTCTTTGGATGCTACATAAGGGAAATGTCCAGGAGTGGATGTAATTTAAAGCAGGGTGCCAGACTCAGTTTCTCTGTTTCCATGAGAACTGTGAATTTTTATGAAGGCTTCATTACATAGGCATGATTGATTAAATCATTGGCCTTTGGCGACCAACTCAACCTTCGGCTTCTTTCTTCTCCCCAGAGGTCAGGGGAGAGATGGGGATAGGATAAGGCTGAAAGTTTCAACTCTCTAATCACATGGTTGGTTCCACTGGCAACCAGCCCCCATCCTGAAGCTATCTAGGAGCTCCAGCCATCAGTAATTTCACTATCACATAAAAGACACCACTTTGGAGATTTCAAGGGTTTTAGGAGTTGTTTGCTAGGAAATCATGACTAATACCAAATAGATATTTCTTATTATAAATTATATTATTGAAATAACTTAGAGATCATTGTTTATACATGGTGATGAGTCTAGATGAATTGTGAAAATGAATGTAAATTGTTTTCAGTTGTACCTGCTTTACATTATAATACTTAAAAGGAACATTTTTGTCAGAAAATGAAAGAGGGACAAAGTTAAATTATCAGACTTATTCAGAGTTCTGTGGATAAACAATAGTGCTATTTTATAAATACAAGCAATGAGAATATAACATTAAATAGTGGAAAATAGTAATGAATAATTATTATGAACACACAGTGTGCTAAATGTCTTATAAGTATTATATCATTTATTCTTCAAAAGAAACCTAGGATGAAACTGTTCAAAACAGATGAGAAAATTGAGTGTAAAAGAGGTTAATTAACCTCCTCCCGGTAACATGTTAGCAACCCAGGTTCCTTAAACCCTTTTTATGAAATTAAAACCCTTATTAAAATTATATGAAATTTTAAATAGTTCACACATTGGAATAATAATATAGTGCTTTCTTAATTAATGATATTTATCAAGAAAAAGGAAACAAAAAAACATGGCTGTATTTCTTTAAAAATCAACTACCCCATCTTTTTTGTTTCACAGGAACAATTTGATATATACACACACACATTTGAGCATGTGTGTATACACACACATCTATACACACATAGATAAAGATACAGGAATCTAAAACTCCACCATAACACTTAAATTCTAAGCAACAGAACAAAGTACAAGAAAGGAAATATGTTTGGATTAGTTCTTATGGAGCAATTAATAGAGCACAAGATTTAGAAACGATGAAAAACAGCCTAATGGAAGTCCCACTGCTCCTTCAAAAAAACTGAAAATAATTTAGTCTGTTCTTGAAAAAGGTGGATAAATAATACTTGAATCTTACCTATTTCAAAGGAATGAAAGAGGATTAAAAATATTTCAAAATAATTTTAGATATATCTGCACATTTTCGAGATGCTACATATAAAATATTGCCCTTTGCTGCTCAATTTATTTCCTTTTTATAAAAACAGAAGTTCTCATTGTATTTACAACCATCCTTATATGTGTCATTCACTGTAATACAGATTATGGAATGAGACTGTCAACAAAGGGCCTTAAATACTAGGATTACTGAAATTGAGAGACAGAGAGAGATTGATTTGTTGCTAACCTGATCAATAAGCCTAAAGAAGATATTTTTTTCATTATCTTCAAAGATGATGAAATCCTACTCTAGCCCCCTAGTGATCATGACTGGATTACTCAGTCTGCTAGTTCTCAAACTATAGTCCTCAGACTAGCAGCAGTAGTCTCACCTGGAAATCTCTTAGAAACTCAAATGTATGAACCCTACTTAATTTTCTGAATCGGAAACTTTTGTCTTTTAGCAAGCCCTCCAGGTGATGCCGGTGCAAGATAAAATTTAAGAATCACTGTTCTAGTTAGCAATGAGGCAAAAAAATCATTCTCCTCTAATGGAGTCTAATAAGAGCCCATTACTCAAAGCCAATAAGAATTTCATCTATGTTTTGGGGTTGTCAAAAAGAAAAATAAATTAAAAGTCGCTGCAGAGACTATTCAAATTCAGCATGTATTCAGTAATAACGTTGATTACCAAACATTTACTCAGAGTTCCTTCTCTGACTCAGACCCTCTTGCCTTGCTTTTATAAGGACCATTGTGATTGCATTGGCCCTGCCCAGATAATCCAGGATAATCTCCCCATCTCAAGAACTTTACCTTAATTACATCTGCGGAGTCCTTTTTGACGTATAAAATAACATAGCTTAGGTTCTAAAGACATAAAAATCTGTTAGGGGGGCATTATTCTGACTACTACACTAGCTACCCTAGAACACATAAAATGGAAAACATGAACTGATTGGAAAAGGGTTTTTTTTAAAACAATATTAACTCAGTGAAACAACGTTATGCTTTTATTAAACAATACTTTCATTTTAAATGTCACATTTTATGCAAATGTATATATGTATAGACAGTGACTATTATAAGACAAGCAAATATATTTCAAATGAAAGTAACTACTCTGCCCTAGAAAAGAACAGAAACATTTTGTGAAAATTTTGCATAAAATAAAACTGGAGACAGCAGTAGAATGTTTGGGAGAAGTTCAGTATAACTGCAGTGAGAAAAATAGTTCATTAAGGGTATTTATTGTAATTGTGAATGTAATGAAATGATCAGACAATTCAATGTCTTCAAAATGAGTCAGTAAAACAAGTGATTTAAAGCAAAATAAGTCTGTTTTTTTTCTGAGAAAAAAAGAATAGGCACCCCCAGCTCTATCATTAGCAATGCGTCATGGTACGTTTTCCAATGGGCAGAACTGCTTTTCCCCCTTTTTCTTCTCCACTGAAGTAGAATTCAGCTCAGTTGACTGTATAGTCATCTCTCTTTTCAGGCAAGGGAAGATGTATACTACTTGACAGAGCCCCAGTTGCTTTGGGGCCAGTCTTCAATTTAGTTGTAAAGAAAGTAAGGCTACTGAGAAGACTGATGAATACAGAACCATCAATACCATTATATCCAAATCCTCAGAACAAAACGCTGGGTCATTTTAGAATTCTGAAATCAAACGCTTTCGGTTTTCCTCAACCTCATTTTTAATCACTGTTCAGCCTACGTCTACTTGTCAATGACAGAAATTTGCAGGCAAACATTGGCCAAAAGCATTTGATGATTTTGGTGGTGATGGGGAACACAACAGCAGAAGTGTGTACATTTTCAAACTAACACCCATTCATCATACAGAAAGGCTATTCACCACAAACAGAATTATATTGTTTTTGTGAGCCCAGAAATAACCATCAGACTTAAGCATGAATCCTTTCAGTTGCCAAAGAAAAAAATTCAAATCAAATAAAGGTTTCCATTTCTATTATCCCCATAAAAGTTCAAGATTTTTCTTTAAAATTTTTAAAGATAAGCATTCATAATAAATGTATTTATAACATAATTGAGAAATTCCTTTAAAGGTGCTTTATCTTAAAGTTTCAAATTTGCTTATGGTAGACTATGACAGTGGTTCTCAAAGTGCAGTTCCTGGGCCAGCAGCGTCAATATGACTTGGGAACTTGTTAGAAAAGCAAGTTAACAGACTCCATACCGGACCTACTGAATCAGCAACTCCAGGGCTAAGGTCCAACAAGTTGTATATAACCAACTCCCCAGGTAATTCTGATACAGGCTAAAGTTTTAGAACCACTAAGCTAGAGTAAATAAAAGCTTTATATGAGGCAATATACTATTTGAAGAAAAAGCAAAAATGTCCCCATTTCTACATGGAATATATATACCGGATCGTATTTTAAAAAGCCACTCCATGTAGTTTCTAAACTCTAGCAATGTTTGTTTTTCTATTTCTACTTCTGCACGGGAAACTTCAGAGGGCAATATATGGCATTTTCAATTATTGAATTGCATTTTACTTTTACTTATAAATACTAAACTCAAGAAATAATAAACTGATTAAGCTCAGTCCACTTATAACTCATATTGTTGGTTTTCCAAAGCACTGGATATATATTTTATCTGATATATTGTGCACTGCAATAAGGCAGTGGAAAAAATAAACAAACATGAATTCAAAACATTAATAAGTAGTGACTTGTAATTATGACAAAAGGATCATCATCATTTGAACGTGAAGTCTTTACTTGGTACACAAGCTGAGATTCTTGGATTTTTGTTATGCCTCCTTACACGTAGTATAGAATGTCATCTACCGAAGTTAGTAAACAAACACACCACAATTTAAATAAATCAACTTTTATGCATTTTCAGGAAAGAGGGTTTTTATCCCTATACTTTACTGGAATAGTAATTGTCTATATCATTAAAGCATATTGTATTTTACTATAAATCTACTTCTGAAGTTGTTGTGAGTTTTACCCTAGAGAAAAATACTAAATAAAACTGTCGTCAACTATTTGTCATCTCCCTATGAACAAATGGTTATTATTTCTAACCAGAGCTCAGAAGCTTTCATTTGATATATACTATAACTTGGCTTTGTCTTCATAAGCAAGACAATGTAATCTAAATATCACATGCATTTTGCAACAAAACCTTGATATATTTCATTTTTCTTTTTGATATATTTTCTTTCATGCTGCCAAGTCACAGCACAAGTGACTGGTTACCTTCAGCCAAGCCAAAACCATTTCGTAAACCTACTTTGTCTAATTGTGTCCCTTGAAAATCAGTACTATTTTTCATACAAGGAATGTATCCTCTCAGCCCCATGCAAATCACCTCATATCCATAAACCGTCAACCACTTTAAACTTGTTGATTGTTTACTTTTATAAATCCATACATATATGTGTCCATGTATTCGTATATACAGATTCATTATGTGGCTTACATTGAAGATTTTTAAATCTTTTTTGGTAAAGTTTTGTACACATCATCCAGACAAGAGTTTCTTATTCCTTTATGCTTTACTTTTGCCTTCCCCTATCATTGTCTTTTAGTACATTTCACCTTTTTAAGTTCCCTTTTACTCTGTGGAAGTAGTGTCATTCTAATTCCAAACTTGCAGGATATCTCTGCCCTACCAATTTGCTCTCATAGCTTGGAAAGGATAATTAAAGTAGCCTCAGCTTCCAGGTTGCATGATCAAACTTGTAACAGTAGAGTGGCCTTGTAATCACCATTAGCAATGATAAGGAAGTACTTATACAGCAATCAAAACCAGACTTCACTGAGGGTAGCTACTGGACCATAAAGGCATGAATTTTCTGTTCCTTTCATAATGCAGAACACTAGAAAACCATGGAGAAAGTACCTATTCATTCATTGTTAATTAGCAATATAAAATAGTCCTCAGATATGTATTTTTTTTAGTTCATTAAGTTGGTGATACTAGAAATTGGCCAAAAAGTATTTCCCATATGTGTGGATTCCTAAAACAAAGCTTTCTTGAGAATATTTTTATTTGAATGTGTTTTATTTTTGATTAGCTATTTTTCGATCCAACAAATAATACTGATTTGTACAAGCATCTGAGTAAAACCCTCTGCCTACCTACAATCCTTTAGCACTGTTTTTTATGTGTGATCCTTGGTGCTCTTAAATCACAATCTCTGAGGAACTGGCTTAGAAATATGCATTCAAAATAATTATTCAGGGGATTTTTAAGTACACTGAAATTTGAGAACCACCACTATACTGGCAAAGAAATAGCCTCAAGTCAGTTGCCTTGGTTGGGTTTACCAGCAAGTCCATGATCTCTCTGCTCTGTAAGAAGATATGACATTGATGAAAAGACAACAATCTCCCTGCTCAGTTTGTGATCAATCATCTGTAAAATCCACCAGGTTTTTCTTTTGACGTCTCCCCAGTTCATCCTGATTCTCCATTATTTAATAAGTTGCTGAAGAAAGTTATCCAGTGACTCTCCCATGACACCAATGACTCGAAAGATTTCTATTATGATTCCCCAAACTCTTCTGGCTTGTCAATGTTTAATCACACAAAGCTTATTAGACTTCATTAGACTTCTCTGCTAAGGGCTTTCTCCTCAAAAGTTTTGCTTCACTGCTGCCAACACTACTATGTAGCAATAAAGTGCTAGATACAGACTTGATATAGATTTAAAATACATTAGAACCACTTGGAGGCTTGTTAAAATAATTGTATTAGGGATATTTGTTAAATAAGTAGATTTTGGCTGTTCTTGTCATACACACCAAAAAGTAACTATGTGAGATGATAGCTTTGTTAATTTGTTTCATTATAGTAACCATTTTGTTGTCTATATGTATCCCATAACATTATGTTGTAAACCTCAAATATACACAATAAAATCTATTTTTTACAAAAATAGTTTTCTGGACTCCAACTCCAGAGTCTCTGATTCAGTAGGTCTTGAATGGGGACCAGGGATTTGCGTCTCTAATAAGTTCCCAGGTGATGCTTCTGGTGGTCTAGGAATCACACTTTGAGAACCAATGTTCTAGGCAATGAACTGAAAACTATGCATGTAATCTGGGATCATATAATTTCTTTCACAAACAAATTCTATAACTGAGATTTAGCTATACCTATAGTGTACTAAATAATCTTTAAATTTGAAAAACTTCAGTCATACAGCTAACTTAACCTTTTGAAAAGAAAAATGTAGTAATTTTCTTGATGCTGAAAGGAACCCCATGTGTGCTATTAAACTGAATTTAGTCAAATCAGTTGAATGGTTCAAAACATCTTGAGTTATTAAAGACATCTTGAGGTTACTATTGGCAAAATGAATCATTATTTTCAATTTGGTGAGAAACTTAAAACAAGTTGAAAATCATTATTTGAACACAAATTAATATTCTCTTAGTTAAGACCCTATTTTATCCACAAAAAAAATCAAAATAAACATTCAAAAGCATGTAGCGCTATGTTGAAAGCAAAATAAATGTTCTTTTTTCCCTCTCCCTCTATTTGGTATTTGCACTGACATTTAGAATCACAGACATGATATTTAGTTTTGCTCTCAGATAATTATTTTTCTATGTCTACAGTCTTAATTTCACATGCCTAATAAATTACTGATTGAACACTATATTTGCCAAATGTTAACTAACTTTTCCTCCATTTATACATTTCCTAATTCTTAATAGTGCTAAAGCTACAGTCTTTATCTTCACTGTGTTTTGAGAAATTTCATTTGCCTTTTAAGATGCTTTTTTACATTTAATCATACATAAAGGCAACAGAATTATTGATAGAATTAATATCAACTAAGCATTTTGTATTAGATACTGTGGTACATGATTTATATTCTTTAACTTTATTAAATAATCACAACACCATCCCTGCCACTTGCTGGGAAAGTAGGAAGTCTTATACCCACTTTACAGGTGAAAAATTGAGGCCCAGAGGAGTTGAAGTCATTCACACAGACCTGCATTTTAATTCCAGTGTCTATGCTCTTTCAGTTTTTCCCCTGTGACTTCAAAATAGTGGGTGCAACATTCAGTAACAGGAAACCACCATTCATACAAAATTCAAATCTCAGTTATAGCTTGGTAAATATAATTACTACCTATTGTCTTAATAATCACCACATTTTTATGTCCTTAAAACATCTAATAAAATGGATGGAGGCATAGGAAACTTTTTAATAACAGCATTTTAGTGAAATTATCTGGGCTCAAGAAAAAATAAAATATATATCTCTAATACCAAAAGTAATTATATGGTAATATTAACTTCAAAGAAATTTTATAAAGGGATTTGAATGTTATACACCTTTTTCTGTATAACTTACAGTGATTTTCCAATTTGATTTCTTAAATTGCAATAAACAAGTGCACCAATCACTTCTACATGCATGTCGAATAGTCACTAATTATATTTCACATTTTTCTAATAAAAGAAACTTCCAACCTATTCATAAAGTAACACTCACAGGGTTTGTATTATCCAAAATCATGTAGCTATATTCAATTTCTAAGCTGAAAAAAAGAAAATACAGTTGCAAGAAATCTCAAATAACAGGCTTCAACTTCATATCTAGCCTTTATGAAATTTTCATTGCTATCCTAAAAAACATATCTATTCTCTGTCTTTCTGATAAATAATATGATTCATAGGTTATATCAACTTTTTTTCTGGTAAGATAAGGAAGGTCGTGTGGGGCATTGCGTGAGGAAAATTCCAAGAAATATTGGCTATTTTTGAATAGGCATACATTTCTAAAGACAGTGATTTATATATGAATTGAACTTAAATACTTTAGAAAGAGGGATTCTACAGCAACTTGACTAGGTAAAGGAAAAAGATCATTGTTGATATTTTGAAAAAGTATGAATATCCACAATGTAAAATGTTTTATTTCCATCTAAGAATTTGCATTATCTGATAATTTGTTCAATTATTTATAGTCTGTGCAGAATTTTTCTGTCACTAGTGTCAAGGTACAAATTTAGTACAATCCTTGTAGAATTTTTTTAAAAAATTCAGAATATTACAAGGGAATAAATGTTTTGGTTACATGGATTGCTTTTGAACTGCCTGAGTCAAAGTTTTAAATGTGTCCATCACCCAGATAGTGTGCACTGTACCCGTTAG
>CAUYSK010053189.1:0-19725 GCA_963575035.1 Avahi laniger
GGCAAAGCTGGATTGTTACAGCAGAGATCATATAGCCCACAAGGCATGAATGCAGTCATTCATTGTTTAACGACTGGGATACACAAAGTATACTTACACACATACACGTAGATGGGATAGCCTCCTACACACCTAGGCTATTCAGTATAGCCTGTCACTCCTAGGCTACAGACCTGTACAGCATGTTACTATACTGAATTCTGTAGGCAATTGTAACACAATGGTAAGTATTTATATATCTAAACATGTTTAAACATAGAAAGAGTATAATAAAAATAGGATATAAAAGATAAAAGCTGGGCATGGTGGCACACGATTGTAAGCTCAGCTATTTGGGAGGCTGAGGCAGGAGGATCACTTGAGACCAGGAGTTCAGTACCAGCCTGGGCAACATAGTGAGACCCTGTCTCAAAAGAAAAAAGAGAGAGAGAGAGCAAATGGTGCACCCGTGTAGGGCACGTGCCGTGGATGGAGCTTGCAGGACCGGAAGCTGCTCTGGATGGGTCAGTGAGTGAGCGGCGAGTGAATGCGCAGGCCCAGGACGTTGCTGTCCACTAACGTAGATGTTACCGACACTGTACACTTAGGCTACACCAAGTTTATTTGTTTTTCTTCAATAATAAATTAACCTTAGCTTGGTGTAACTGTTTTACTTTGTAAACTATTTAATTTTTTGTAACTTTTTGACTCTTTTGTAACAACACTAGCTTAAAACAAACATTGTACAGCTGTACAAAGTTTTTTTATATCTTCATTCTTTAAGCTTTTTTCTAGTTTTAATTTTTTTTTTATTTTTGCTTTTTAAAATTTTTTGTTTAAAACTAAGACACAAACACACACATTAGCCTAGGCCCACACAGGGTCAGGGCCATCAATATCACCGTCTTCCACCTCCACATCTGTCCCACTGGAAGGTCTTCAGGGGCAGTAACATGCATGGAGCTGTCATCTATGATAACAGTGCCTCTTTCTGGAATACCTCCTGAAGGACCTGCCTGAGGATGTTTTACTGTTAACTGGTTTTTTTAATAAGTAGAAGGAGTACACTCTAAAATCATGATAAAAACATAGTAAATCCAGGGCCAGACGCCGTGGCTCACGCCTGTAATCCCAGCACTCTGGGAGGCCGAGGCGGGCGGATTGTTTGAGCTCAGGAGTTCGAAACCAGCCTGAGCAAGAGCGAGACCCTGTCTCTACTAAAATTAGACAGAAATTAACTGGACAACTAAAAAAAATATATGGAAAAAATTAGCCAGGCATGGTGGCACATGCCTGTAGTCCCAGCTACTCGGGAGGCTGAGGTAGGAGGATCGCTTGAGCCCAGGAGTGTGAGGTTGCTGTGAGCTAGGCTGATGCCACGGCACTCACTCTAGCCCGGGCAAAAAGAGTGAGACTCTGTCTAAAAAAACATAGTAAATCCATAAACCAGTAACATAGCTGTTTATTGTCATTATCAAGTATCATGCATTGTACAAAATTGCATATGCCACCCTTTATACGGCTGGCAGCACGATAGGTCTGTTTACACCAGCTTCATTGCAAACAGCGTAACATCGGAGTGGCTATGAAGTCACTAGGTAACGGGAATTCTTCAATTCCATTATGGCCTTACTGGACCATGGTCGAACCGCAACGACGTTCTGTGTTACAGGACTGTCTTTACCGTCTGGCCTGACATAGGAAAAGTTTGCCCATCCCAGGTGTGAGGTTGGATTATGCTGGTGGGGCCTGCATGCCCCTGGGGTGGGGCCGTGAGTGATGATTTTATGTGGAACTCAAATGAATGTTATTAATTTAAATAGTCCTATATTTATTTTAATATATATATTAGAAGAAAGATAATAAGTAGCAGATCAAATTCATGATGTCACAGATATTATTGCTTAGGACAAGGCTTAGCACAATAATGAGCAAGTTCAAGAAAAGTCTTCCTTTTTTTTTCCTTTTGAGACAGAGTCTCACTCTGTCACCCTGGGTAGAGTGCAGTGGCGCCGTCATAGCTCACAGCAACATCAAACTCCTGGGCTCAAGTGATCCTCCTGCCTCAGCCTCCCGAGCAGCTGGGACTACAGGCATGTGCCAGGACACTGGCTAATTTTTCTATTTTTAGTAGAGACGGGGTCTCACTTTTGCTCAGGCTGGTCTTGAACTCCTGAGCTCAAGCAATCCTCCTGCGTTGGCCTCCCAGGGTGCTAGGATTACAGGCGAGAGCCGTGGTGCCCGGCCCAAGAAAAGTCTTAAGTGGGGTAGGATGAAGAGGGGGCAGAGCAATGTCTGTGGCTTAGGAGCCCTGGGCTGGGGTGTGACGGACAAGCCCTGGGGAGCCCAGTGCCGCTGACAGTGCCCTTCCCCCAACCCAGGCTCTGAAGTGCACCGTCACCAGCCTGACCTTCGGAGACCCCAGCTGCCAGGCTAAGGACAGCGATGACCAGCTTGTGTTGCGCAGCGCCTACTCCAGCTGTGGCATGGAAGTGACCGCACATGTGATCAGCAATGAGGTAAGGACTGGGGCCTGAAAGGGGTCAGGACCAGCCTGGTTGGTGCCCCTCCAGGGCCTCCCTGCCCTCCACGCTGAGGACTGTCTGGGAGAACAGGGTGTGGTGCTCAGCAGAACGTAAGACAAGCCTGGCTCATGAAAAGGGTGTGTTGCGTGGGATACCCCCAGCTCCTTTCTGGCTCTGACCGACTCCTCGGCTCTGTCCCCACAGGTGGTCGTCAATTTCCTGTCGAGTTCATCACCACAGCGGGTGAGATGGATGGTCACTGTGCTGACACGCCCCCTCCCCCCGTCCGGGGTCTGCGTCCCAGGCCGGGCCCCAGGGAGCTGGCCCTGACCCTGGCAAGCCATGTCTCCAGCGTGCCTCAGTCTCCCCTTCTGCACAGTGAGAGAGCAGTACTGTTGAGGGCCACGCTTTCAGCCTCTCAAGTCAGAGGGTTCTAGTACGTATTGGCTGTGTGGCCTCGGGCAAATCACTTAAGCCTTCTGGGCCCAAAAGTCATCGTCTGTAAACTGTGGCATAAGAAAGACCCCACCCCATGGGAGTGCTTAGGAACAGTCACTGGGGTGACACAGGGAAAGCCCTTCACACAGCCTGGCGCGGGGGCATTCTTGATACGTATCAGCTTTTTTTTAAAAGGTGAGGCTGAAAGTCAGGCAGCTCCTCTGGGCCGTGACACCTGCTCCTACAGCACCCGGTCACCGTCCTGGCTGCTGCCGCCAGACTGACCGAGTCTCCTTCCTGTCCTCCCACAGAAAACAGTGCAGTGCGTCGACATGGAAAGCCTGTCCCTCCAGCTGGGCCTCTACCTCAGCCCGAACTTCCTCCAGGCCTCCAGCACCCTTGAGCTGGGCCAGCAGGGCTTTGTGCAGGTACGCGGTGTGCTGTCGCCACCCCCAGGCCTCCTGGCGCCTGGGACTCCTCACGCGCCTTTCTTTCCACCATTGCTCCAGAGATGAGATGAGAATTTCACTTCCCGGAGTAAGGAGGCAGCCAGCTTGGGTGCATAGGGGACAGGCGGAGGAGGCATTGCTCCAGGACACTGCCAGGAGTGTCACCCTCTCATCTGCCCCAGGCAGGCCCAGGCCTTTCCTTCCACCATTAGGACTCCGGGGGGCTGATTTTTCTTCCCACCAGCTCATATTTCAAGAGAGCAGGTTGGGTGGAGGCTTAAGAGTAACTGCTCACGCCTTGTCCCCCTACCTACCCACACAGGTGAGCGTGTTCCCACCCATCCCTGAGTTCGTGCTCCAGCTAGACAGCTGCCACCTGGATTTGGGGCCTGAGGGGGACACCGTGGAACTCATCCAGGGCCGGGTGGCCAAGAGCAGCTGTGTGAACATGCTGTCCCCGAGCCCTAACGGTGACCTGCGCTTCAGCTTCCTCCTCCGCGTCTACATGGTGCCCACACCTTTGACCGGCACCCTCAGTTGCACAGTAGCCCTGCGTCCTAGGACCTGGTCCCAGGTGAGTGGGGTCTGGGCCAGGCCCAGCTTCAAGGGTGTCTTCTGAGTCTGGGGTTTGCAAGCACGGACATGGCAGCCCAGAGGGACGTGGGACCAGCTGATGAAGGGCAGAGCCATAGTCAGGCACGTGGCCTAACAGTCTGACTTCCAGGGGCGCTCCGTCTGCTATCCTATAAGCATTCTCGGGGGACTGCTGCGTCTTGGGCATTGGCAGGATGTGCAGCTGCAGCTATCTATCCATCCGTCCGTTTACCTCCCACTTATTCATCCCTCCATCCATCCGCCCCCCACCTGCCGTACCACCCAGGCATCCATCCACCCACCCAGGCATCTGTCTACTTGCCCATCCATGTAGTGTGACCCCCAGTGTAATCCCAATGAACAGGAGACCTTACGGAAGGGGGTTAAGACAAAGGACACAAAACTCTGAGCTTCCGCATCTGCCGATCACAACCCTTCACTGCCTGGTGAACCCCCATTCTCAGGCACTCAATCCTGGACACTCACAGAGTCACCCCTAGGCGCCTGCACACAGAAAGGTCTCTAGGGTTAAAAGCCTCCTGGCTGTAGGAAGCCAGGGCAGCCTTCAGGACACCCCTAAGAGGGCCTCTCCCTCCAGCCACAGTGGGCCTGGGCCTCTGGGCTGACCAGGCTGGTCGCTCCAGGGCATTCACCAGGGTGAAGGACACGGAGCGCTCCCAAAGTGCTCACGGGTGTCAGGGACCTCCAGGCACTCGCCAGAAACATCCCAGCGGCAGCCATGGATTGCCCGCCCGACACCCTCCCAGAGCACGGATCTCCCAGGACCTCCCCAAAGACACCCAGCCAGAAGGTGGAGATGGGATTCAAAGCCAAGGCCCCAGAGGAGGCTGGGACAGGGTCGCACAGTCAGGGAGTAAGCCTGGAAGCTGCTCCCAAGGGCTGTGCCACACGCTGCTCTCCCTTCTCCCCCAGGATGTGCACAGAACTGTCTCCATGCGCCTGAACGTCATCAGCCCTGACCTGTCTGGTGAGCTCCCCCTGGGTCTCCTGGGGTTTGTTCCAGTGGCTGAGCTCAGAGTGGGGCACAGGGGACTGCCAGGAGGGACGGGGCCTGGGCACATGGCAGGGGGGATCCCAGGGGAAGCAGCCCTGGGAGGAGGGGCAGGAGCCCGGAGTAGGATCCACAGCTGCGGCTTCTAGATGGAAACCTGTGCTCACGAGCACCCTGTGGACAGGCTTCTAGGCCTCCCGCTCCCTGTGCACTGCGCTTCTCCGTCGCCATGGTTACCAGCTGACCTTGCTAGGAGAATGGGAGTCTCCTGGATGGGACGAAAGGCACTTTGGGTGTGGTGCTGGCCTTGTCTTCTTTGAGGCCCCTAGTGTGGAGGACATCCCTTCAGCCTCTGGCCTCTTTAGTCCCCCCCTGGGCCCAGGCCCCCACCAGGCAGAAAAGTCCCTGACACTGGAGGCAGAGGTGAGGGTGAGGGGTGGGGGCAACCACCTCTCTGCTACCCCATCCAGGCCAGGATGGAGCCCCCAGCCCCAGCCCGGGAGCAAGAAAGCAGGACTAATGCCCCCATCGCACAGATGGGAAGTCAGAGGCCCACGGGAGGCAGCCTGGCCCACAGTCACACAGGAGTCAGGGCTGTGGCAGGAATGAGGCTTGGGACAACCAAAAGCAGAGCGAGGAGCCCTGGGAGGGGCTCTGGCCCGTTCTCTACCTGGTGGAGGGCTCAGGGAAGGGCAGGGCAGGCTGTGGACTCCCAGGCCTCTCACACTTTCCTCACATTGTCCCGTCCGTCCTCCCTGAAAATGCATCCCCATCCACCTTGGGGTACAGAAGCGTGACCCCAAAGGCCTGGCTGGGCCCTCTGGGTGGGGTCGTGGCAACCGCATTAGTGCCAGGCCTGGCTTTGATGAGCCCATTTGCTAGACTAGGAGACTAAAGTTCGGAGAAGTCAGGGTCCGTGGCCAAGCAGGACTGGCACCAAAACCTGTGCTCCAGGCCGGCACGGCAGGGTGGGGCGGGGAGGCGGCGGCAGTGCTGACCGCAGCCGGCCCTCTCCAGGTTGCACAGGCAAAGGCCTGCTCCTGCCCGCCGTGCTGGGCCTCACCTTTGGCGCCTTCCTCATCGGAGCCCTGCTCACCGCCGCGCTCTGGTACATCTACTTGCACACGCGTGAGTACCCCAGGCCCCCGCAGTGAGCGCGCAGGGCCCCCCCACCCACCTGGGGGAGCCCAGTGAAGCCTCTGAGGGAGTGGGGAGCCCTGGGCGGGGCCCTGACCTCCGCCCCTGCCCCTGCTCCCAGGTTCCCCCAGCAAGCGGGAGCCCGTGGTGGCGGTGGCTGCCCCAGCCTCCTCGGAGAGCAGCAGCACCAACCACAGCATCGGGAGCACCCAGAGCACCCCCTGCTCCACCAGCAGCATGGCATAGCGCCGGCCGGCCAGCCCTTACCCAGCAGGACAGACTGAGCAGCCACCGGCTGGGAGCCACTGGCCACGAACTCACCCCGGGAGCCGAGTCCTCCACTCCGAGGAGGGAGCACGCTGTCTGTGCTCACCCTTCCAGCCTCCCTCTCAGAGGCCTGCTGCCAGTGGGGGCACCGGCTTGGAACACCTCGGGGTCCCCCCACCCCACCCCACAGAACCTTCAACCCAGTGGGTCTGGGATACAACTGCCCAGGACCACGGAGAGAGGCCACTTCCATGTTGTTGGAGAAGCCTAAGTCCCTGTCAGTGAACCTGGATGTGGCACTGGTGAACTAGGCTGGGCGAGAGAGAACTCAGGCCCAGCCCAGCCCGCCCAGGCCGACGTTGCCTCCCCATAGGAACAGAAGAGGGCCCAGCCCAGAGCCACCTAGATCTGTCCCAGCGGCCCCCACGCCTGGACTGGCACAACTGTGCTGTGGGAGACAGTAGCCTCGGGGGGCCCAGCCTGGAAGCCCAGGGGTGACAAGAACAGTGGGGGTGGGAGAGCCACACAGAGACCCCCCTGCCCTTCAGGCAGGCAGCAGGTGGGAGGGGCCAGGCTGCTTGTCCTGGGCTCGCGCCTGTATATCCCCGACCAATAAATCAGACCACAAAACCAGCGCTGGGCTGGGCTGGAGAAGGGGAGGAACGTCTAAAACAGGGGCGGGGTAAGGGCACGGGACAGGGCTGCTCTTGTCCTTGGCGCCCACTGGGCTGGCCTAGTGGCAGGTGTGGCCTCCTGAACAGTAGCAGGTGGCCGGGGCACAGCAGGTTTGGGTTCAACCAACCCCCTCTGCTACCCGTGCGCTGGGCAGCACGCCCCTGGACGCAGGCTGTGAGAAACCAAATGCCAGGCCTCCTCCACACTCCCGCCCTGGGCTTCTGGACAGCTCTAAGTTCAAATCCTGAACCTGCCACTCATTGGCTGTGTGACTATGGGCAGCACCCATGGCTTCTTGAGGACAGCCACGGTTCCCTCATCTGTAAAACAGGAAGGATTCTCCATCACACGGTCTCTGCAAGGAGCTCCGCAAAGCAGTGCCCAGCATGCCATCGACAGACATCAGTCCCATCTTCTCATGTCCCAGACAGGCCATCTGAGGCTCTGAGGGAGGAGGGGACTTGTCACAGCCCAGGCCCCCTCTACACAATCCTGTTCCTTTAGCAGCTGCAGCCCATCCTCCCACTGTTTACTGAAGGAGCTGGGGGTCAAGAGTCAAAGGTTTTGCCATTTCTTTTTTTAAAAAAGTTTAAAGCTTTAATCCATTCCAGCCATCCTCTGTCCCTAGAGTGCCCCAAGCAGGGGCCGTCACCTTTCCCGGAAG
Source organism: Avahi laniger (assembly GCA_963575035.1). NCBI lineage: Eukaryota > Metazoa > Chordata > Mammalia > Primates > Indriidae > Avahi > Avahi laniger. Next base: position 7,741 of record CAUYSK010053189.1, read on the forward strand.
GCACTGGGAGGAGGAATCTATTGCCCGGCACCCGGCAGGGCCCTAGGCCTGGCCAGGGAGCTCACACAATAAGCTGGGCCCAAGCCAGGAGGCGGCAGGGCAGGAGGGGAGGCAGCAGGGGGGCCAGGCCTCCTCTGGCAGTGAGAGACTTGGGAAGTGCCCCGCTGTCTCGGCCAGGAGGAAGGAGAAGCCAAGGCACAGAGCCTCAAAGACAGAGGACATCCTCTCCCAGCCTCCCACCCGCCAGCCATCTATTCTGCCACCCAGAGCCTGGGGCCCTGGGCCAGTCTAGACAGAATCGGAAAACGAAAGGCACCTAGGACGTGAGTTCATGGAGAGAACACAGTGGAGGCTCCCAATCCAACCCCTCGGCCTTGGCTACTGGGACAAGGAGGGTTCCAGCAGCTTCAAGACACCACCCACCAGGTGCAGGCTGCCCGTGATCAGCACGTGGATGGCAACAGCCTCTTGGAGTACCCTGGCCCCGCTCGCTGCCACGGGGTGGGCAAAGAGGCCCCTTGGGGGACGGGGTGGCTGAAAGACAGGGTCCCGGCCCTGGCTGATCCACTGCAAGGCGTGGGAGATGCAGCTGAAGACGAGGGAGCTGGCGCTGCAGCTGTGGGGTGGGCGAGGCACCAGCAGCAGAGACGCCGGCCCACCAGGCTCCAGGCTGGGGGTGCCCCAGAGGTCCGGGCTGGCCTGCTCCTCATCCAGGCGGTTCCAGTGCTGTTGGTGTTCGAGGCAGCGGAGCAGCACCTGGTCCAGTGTCACTGTGAAGTTCTGCTGGTCTGCCGGGCACAGAGACAGACATGTCAGTGAAGGGGACAGGGAGTGGGGGACAGGGGTGCACTGTAAGCACCTGCTTAGCACCAGAACCTTTATATACATTGTGTCAATGGACGCTGCTAGTGGTCCTCACAGCACGCACTATGAAGAAACAGGCTCAGACAGGTTAAGTGACTTGCCCAAGGTCATGAGAGGCAGAGCCCGGCAGTCTTGCTGCAAAGCTTCTGCCCACTAAGCACCATTTCCCCACCCTGCTCTCAGTGTCTTTATCTGTAAAATGGACATTACAGTTGGGGCCCATCACCAGGTGGGCCTAAGTTTTTCTTGGGAAGCTGGTTAAAAATTCCAGAACTCTCCACAGATAGTCTGATGTGGGACCTGGGGATCTGTATTTTTTACATTATTCCAAACTTTTTTAAACATAATACACAGTAAAAAATACATTTTATATTGCAACCCAGTATTCATATGCATATATATATATATGTATATGCCTGGAACAGAAGAATCTTCACAAAGCAGTACCTACACTTACTTCATACAATGCACAGATATCTTCTATTCTACTCTATCATTTAAAATAAAAAAATGCTGGTTCAGACCCACTAAATTGATTTCAATAACCATCAGTGGGCTGTAACCTGCATTTTGAAAACTGTTCTCCCTGATAATTCTACTACATGGTACAAAATTCAAAATACACTGAGTTTACTTGTACAATAAAATAAATCTATCTCCTACTCCAGCCCCCACTGTCACCAACAGAGCAGTCTACCTCCGGGCCCTCTGCCGCCGTCCACCCCCAGGGACCATGCCCGTCAGCTCTCACCTGCACTGCCTGTGGACGACACCTCTGTCAGGTTGGGGCAGAAGACAGCATAGTCAAACTGGCAGGGCTAGAAGGACAAGGGGAAAGACTTGGTGTCAGGCCCCTGAGAGGATGCCCGTGGACTTCCACACGGCCCCCCCACTGTGACCTACAGGGATGCCACACAAACCCAGCCTCGGCACTTCAGATTCCCCTCCCCTCATCCACCCACCGTACCCTGCCTGGCCTGTGGCCTGGGGAGTGAGGGCACAGGACTAGTGTATAGATGCGGGAACAGAGGCTGGGGGGGCCACTTGCTTAAGGTCACCTAGCTAATGAGCAGGCCCCAAATCAGGCTGGGGAAAAGACTCGGCACAAGTGGGAGAAGCTTTGGACACAAACGGCCTCAGCCTCCTGGTCTGTGAAATGGAAGACAATTCCTAGGAGCCACTTCAGCCCTGACAGCTTAGGGTAGCCTCAGTTTCCCCAAGCAGAGAAGGGCCTCTACGTGTTTTATAGCCCAGTGAATTCTTAAATGCAGCTTGAGAAGCAGGTACCCCAGTACCCCAAACTGAGAAGCAAACTTAGGCAGGAAATACCATCTCTCATTCTGCTGCCAGTGGCTAACGGGGCATGACAAGTGAGTCTGGAGCTTTCACCTCTAACCCCAGGCTTGCGTCTGCCCACGCAGGAGGAGGGTAAGACCTATAACTAGACTTCCCAAGTGCCTGATGCTTCCACATTTAAGCCTCAGGACAATTCAAGGGAGAGGGATGGGCATCGTTTTACAGTTGAGGAAACACAGGCGTGCCACCAGGGGTCACACGGCCACACCCTGGGCTGCTGGGCTGCCGGCCACCCATCCCCAGGTCGGCCCCTCACCTGCAGCAGCTTCAGCAGGGCGGCGGAGTCCCGGTCCCCAGTGGAGTTGAAGAGCAAGACACGCACCTCAGGCCCGCTGTGCCAGGGGCAGGGAGTGGGGTCAGACCCGTGCGCCTCCCGCTCCAGCCCTTCCCCCAGATCCCGCCCCCGCCCACAGGCCCCTCCCCTCCACACTGGCCCCGCCTATTCACCCCCAGGCCCCGCCCCCGCTCCGCGCTCACGCGTTCAGCCTCTGGCGGCCCTGCAGCGCCTGGCGGAACCAGCGCACGCAGGCCTGCACGCTGCTGGACGTGTGCGCGCCGTCCAGGTACCAGGTGAGGGGCCCGCGCTGCAGCATCTGCGTCCGGCCCGGCCATTCCGTGTTCCGAAGCCCTGGGGAGGTTGGGGAGGGAGGCAAGGTAGTCCTCCAGCGGCCGCCGCCAGGAAGCCCTTCGGGGTTCTCTCCCACCCAGTCCTCAACTCTGCACACACAGCCGGCTCTCCGCAGGCTGCCCCCTCTGAGACTCACTCTGAGGACCCCCTCAGCCTCGGAGCCTCTTACTAGCGCCAGGGACTGGATTGGCTCTTCGGCGTCTGACCCGGTGGAAGCTTTCAGACAACCCCAAGGGGGCTGCCATCATATATTATTCCCACGTGACAGCCAGAGAGCCCTTAGCTCACAGTGCAAGTGAGTCCTGGGTCCAGGATGTCATCCGAGGTCTGCCTGGCCACAGGACTGTGTCACTAGCCTCTGACACAGGACCTGGCACACAGTGGGCACGCCATTAACAGCATGAGCACCTACTATGTGCTGAAAGCTGTGGGGCAGGCAAAACGTGGATGACTGTATCACCATCCTCAAGAACATCATGGTCTGATGATGATGATGACAGTGACAGCAGCTACCACTAGCTGGGCACTTTATCCCACATCCATCAGGCTCTGGACACTGTACTGATATCAGCTCACTGAATCGCTACAACAGCTCATGGCAGTGGGTCCTATCATCATCCCATTTGACAGATGAGGAAACTGAGGCTCAGAAAGAATTCGTGGCCGGGCGCGGTGGCTCACACGCCTGTAATCCTAGCTCTCTGGGAGGCCGAGGCGGGCGGATTGAGCTCAGGAGTTCGAAACCAGCCTGAGCAAGAGCGAGACCCCGTCTCTACTAAAATTAGAAAGAAATTAATTGGATAACTAAAAATATATACAAAAAATTAGCCGGGCATGGTGGCGCATGCCTGTAGTCCCAGCCACTTGGGAGGCTGAGGCAGGAGGATTGCTTGAGCCCAGGAGTTTGAGGTTGCTGTGAGCTAGGCTGACGCCACGGCACTCTAGCCCGGGCAACACAGTGAGACTCTGTCTCAAAAAAAAAAAAAAAAAAAAAAAGAAAGAATTTGTGAGCTCAAGGTCAGGGAGGTTTACTGACTTCACAGTCCTTTCTCTTAGACACCAGCTCAAATTGCCCCCACCTCCCAAACAGGAAACCAAAAAAGACATCTGAAGGGGCACAAACACAAGCAGTGGTCCCAGCTGGGCAGGAAGGTCCAACTCACCAAGCCGCATGCGGGATGTGGGCTGGAATGTCGGTGCCAGGGGTAGCTGCCACAGGAGGCTCGGCCTGGTCACCTTCAGCTCCCCAGCGCCTGTGGGGTGCGTGAGACCGAGTATGCTGAGGACCCTCAGAGTCAGGCTCCTCATACACCCGACCACTCACCTGCCCACTCACCCTGGTGGTCCTGCTGCTGCAGCCAGCAGTGGGCCAGCTGCAAGGCCAAAGCAGCATTGGACCGCTGGTGCTCTCCCTCCAAGCCCAGCGTCAGCGGCGGCCCCTCTTCCTCCAGGGCTTCCAGTGGTGGGCACAAGTAGAGAGGACACTGTGGGGAGACAGGCAGCAGCTGGTCAGCAGAGCTGCCACCACCTGATCCCGCCAGCCCTCCCGTCTCCCTCTACCCACCAGAACCCACAGAGCCCTCCTCCCAGAGCTGTGTTCCAGCTGTTCGAGCAGCTGGGCCACTGAGGCCCAAAAGGACAAAGCGCCACCCCAATCAGGACAGACACCCACACCCACCCACCTAGCCTGCCCTGCCGTTCCAGCCACACTCACTGAGATCTGCTGCGCTCGATCCCGCAGCACTGCCAGGGGACCTTCCGGCTGGAGCACAGTAAAGGCAGGGACACCTTGCTGTGGGGAACAGGGAGAGACAGGGGCTGCCTAGTATCCTCCATCCCCCAATCCCTGGGTCTGGGCTACCACCCAGCCTCTTGTTCCTCGTGTTCCAGAGGGGAGACTGAGGCTGGGGAGGAAGTTCCATTTGCTTCAGTCACACGGCAGAGCTGCGTAAGAACCCAGAGCCTACTGGCACCCAAGACCTCATCCCAAGTCAGGACACAAAGGGTCCTGCCCCATCCCTGCTTTCCTGAGCCTAGCCAGGCCCAGGCCTTCCCTCCCCTCCCCTAGCTGCCTGGTCACCTTAAAGATGCCCCCTTTCTGCCATGCAATCTTCTCCAATGTGTCCCCCAGAAGGCTGGTGTGGTCGATGCCAAGAGAGGAGACTCCACACACCACAGGCTTCCTGCAGAAGATGAAAGAGCCATGAGGCCCCCGCCCTGAGCCACCAGGCAGTGGGTGAGCCCTGGGATCCCAGCTGCCAGCCCCTCCCCAAGCAGCTTCCCTCACCTGATGATATTGGTGCAGTCATAAGCCCCGCCGATGCCCACTTCCACCACCGCCAGGTCCACCTGCCAAAGACCAGAGGGCATGGGGGTGTCCAGATGCCACATGGGAGCAGGAGACCCCCTAGCCTGCTGAGATTCCCATCCGCAAGGCCTCAGATCAGAGATCTGGGGAGTGGGCACATACCTTCTCTTGGAGGAAGACGTGGAAGGCCATGAGCGTGAGGAAGCGGAAGTAGGGGGGCATGGAGACACAGCTGCTGTCCTGTGGCACGGGAGTGTGTCAGAGCCCAGAGCCCCTGCAAGCCCTGCTCTGGAGAGATGGGGTCCTGGCACATGCCGCCCGCACCCCCTACTCTGCCCACCCACTAGCCCTCCCGCATGGGGCACCTTGGTCTCCTCCAGCCGGTGGTAGAGGCGCCAGAAGTGTTTGGTGAAGAGCTCAGGGCTAATGGGCTGCCCATTGATGCGGATCCGTTCGCGCACCTGCACCAGGTGGGGAGAGCTGCCGGGAGACCTCGGGTCATCAGGATTCTCTTCCCACGCCCCCACCTGCCCCCGCCCTGCAATGAGGCTTGTCTTTTGGAAACACAAGTCTGATCATGTCACTCCCCTGCTGGAAACCCTCTGTGGCTCCCTGATGCCCTCAAGAGAGAGCCAGCTCCTCCCCGTGGCCTCCCAGGCCCTGCAGGGGCTAATGCCACTGGCCTGTGCCTCACCTCTCCTGTGTCCCTTGGCTCATCCCTGGTGCCCCAGTCCCCCTGGACTATTTGTTGCCCCTCCAGCCCCCACACCTTCTAACTCCAGGCCTTTGCACCTGCCCTTCACGCTCTTCACCGCTCACCCTGCTCACAGCACAGGTCTCAACTGAGACAGCCCCTCCTCCGGAAAGGAGAAGGACCTTCACTCCCAGGCTGGTCTCTCGTGTTCTCTGAGCTCCAACAGTCCCAGGCTTTCCCCGTCCCACACCGATCAGTCACTCTGCTAACAGCTGCCCCTCCAGGTCATCTGTCCTCCAGCCCCAGACACAAGGCTGCCTCAAGCTGTATCCCAGGCTGGCCGACGAGGCCATGTGGGCCCACAACAAAGGTTAGGGTTTTTAACCCAAAAAGTATTTTAGAAGACATATTGATGCCTCATGTTTGAATCCTGGAAGACCCTGTGGTATTATGAGTCCTTCTCTCTATTTCTTGATTTTGAACAAAGAACCGTTCAGGGAAAACATCGGCCTCAAATGACCTTAGTCACCTGGTGTTAGATGCTTACACAGGTGGCCTGAGGGAACTGGTAAGATAAAAAGAGGCAAATGTCTTAAACGCCTCGACTTCAGGGGCAAATCCTGAAGAAGTAACCATCAGATTAATTCCTTGCGCCACTGGTGACTGGCTCGGTGCCCCATAGGGAGGGGCGACCCAGGTTCTGCCTTGCCATCCTCTTATTTGAGTCTAGACATCTGAGTGTGACCAGGAGGGGGCGCTGCCCGCAGAGCGGAAGGGGTCCGGGCTGCAGCCCACCTCGGAGGCCTTGACACACAGGTCCTAAACACCCTCATCATTTAAGCCCTTACAAGCTGGTTTTCTGCTCCTTACTGCAAAGACAGCCTAACTAATAAATATTTCTAAGTGATTTTTAAATTATATGTGGAATTTAGTTTATTAAAAAGACATGGTTTATATATTCAAGTTGCTGCCCCCCCCCAATTTTTTCCTTAGGAAATCAAGGATCGCCATAAAACTTGGGCCAGTATGGCTAAGTGCTAATTGAATGTTTACTGAATGAATAAACACTGCCCAGAGAGACATAGAACTGACCTCCTGTGGGTGACCCGGGCCCTGCAGCAATGGCTGGTTCCATAGCCCCCCAGGGCCCATAGGGACAGGGACACCGTTTCACTCAGTACCTAAAGAATCCCGTCTTCAGGCCATAGCTTCGGAGGATACATTCAGTGAAGGCACATGTGGAGCCCTTGAAAGAAAAGGTATTGTCTGGGCAGGTTCCACCCCCTAAGGGGACCCCTACACCCGGTCCTGCCCCTCACCTTCCCCTTGGTCCCAGTGACATGGATGATGTTCAGCCGGTCCAAGTCCTCCACCTGGGACAGACAGACAAGGTCCCCACCTCAGCTAGGACTCACAGACAGATGGGGTTGGGGGCGTGGTCACAAGCCCTCCCTACCCTACCTGCAACCCACTCCGTGCCAGGTACAGCTCCATGGCTTCAAGCTGAGTCTGGGGGTCACCCCGTTGGCGCTTCACCTGTTCCAGGTAGCCAGCATTGGTCTGCAGGGTGTTGAGCATGCGCACCGCATCCTGGCAAGCACAGTCACCAGGTAGCAAGTTAAGGCTCACTAAGAGACACCCACCATACCAGTGGCCAAGCCAGGGTAACAGGGCTGGCACCAGGCATGCAGTGCCAACCTTGTTGCCCCAGCCTGTAAGTTAAGCAACAGGGAAAGATACATATATATATTTTTTGAGACAGAGTCTCGCTCTGTTGCCCGGGCTAGAGTGCCGTGGCATCAGCCTAGCTCACAGTGATCACTCAAGTGATCCTATTGCCTCAGGCTCCCCAGTAGCTGGGACTACAGGTACATGCCACCACACTCAGCTATTTTTTTCTATTTTTAGTAGAGATGGGGTCTCGCTCTTGCTCAGGCTGGTCTCAAACTTCTGGGCTCAAACGATCCGCCTGCCTCTGCCTCCCAGAGTGCTAGGATTACAGGCCTGAGCCACCATGTAGGGCTCAGGGAAAGATATTAACAAGTGGCATCTTTCCAGCTCTGCCAAAGATGGGAGCCTGGGGCAATTCAGCCCCACCCAGGGAGTGTCAAGCAAAGAAGTGGTGAGACTAATGGACCTTACCCTTGCTTCCCCCCTGGACCTTTGCTCTCCCCTCCTCCAGTGGGGTCCACCACTACACTGGGCCCCTCCTGGGATGGGGCCAGAACCTCAGAATAGAAGGCTGGCGTATTAGAATTCAGAATTCCTGGAATTCATGCCCAACCCTGAGGACTCTGGTGGGATTTCACATTCTGACACAGAGAAGAGCAGCTTGAAGCCACCAGATGGGGAAGAGGTTCGCAGGGAGGGTCACCCAGACAGCAAGGCAGGCAGGCACTGCCTCAGGACACTGAGGCTGAGAGTGGGGGTGCTGCTCATTCCCCCTCGGGCGTCAGATTCCCAGCCCCTTGCCCTCAGGGCCTCATGGCCGTTGAAGGCCCCACCCTCATCAAACCGGTGTCACCCGCCTGGTTCTGGTCTCTGGCAACTGGCCCCTGGCACAACGCCCGCAGAAATTTCCTGTTTTCCAGATTCTTGGGCCCTGCCCTGATTCCTGCCCGCCACCCAATTCCAGGCACCTGGATCCCCAATCTCCTGAATCCTGGAGACTCTACCCCCCAGTTCTATACTCCTGGATCTTTCAAGTCTGAATTCCCGAATCCCCTCCCTCCCCACAACTCCTTGTTCGGACTTGGGTCACCGAACTCCAGAACCTGAGCTGAGCCTCTGGACTTCGGGGTGCTACCACCACTGCCCTTTCCCTCTCTAATGCAGGACACTGAAGCCTCAGAATTCCCAGATCCGGCGGCCCGGGCCCAACTTCCTGGTCCCTGTCTCCACCCCCAGACGCCAGGATGTTCCCGCCCCTGAGGCCCCCAGTCTAAGGCTTCGGGTACCCTCAGCTGGCGGAGGTCGGATGCTGTGCGGCTCAGGCCCAGCCCACGTGTCGTCGCACGACCCCCGCTCCGCCCCCTGCCCGCCGGATACCTGATACTCCATGCTAGGCTCCTGCGGCACCGGCCACGCGCTCAACCGCCGCCTCGCCGCGCCGCGGGTCGTTGCGCCGCGCGCAGAAACCGCTGTCAGGGACAGAGCCGCGCGCAGGTGACTCGCCGCCTGTGACATAGTCCCGGCGCGGATCGCAGCGCGCTCGGCCGGGGCGGGTCCTGGCTCGCCCCAGCTCCGCCCAGACGCGCCCTCCGCGCTCCGCCAACCAGCTGCGCCCAGGACGCCGCCCTGCTCCACTGCGCGCCCCCGCCGCGCGCGCCATCCTTGTGCGGGGCAGGCCGCGGGCCCACGTTTGTGTGGGGCACGCTCCCAGGGACGTCCTCTGCCTTGGTTACCCACTCCTGTTGTCACCATCCTCCCGAGGACCCGTCCACATGACCCGAAATAGCCAGTCCCAGCCAGCGGCCCTCAGCCAGCGCGAAGCCGGCATAAAATGACAGAGCCAGCGGACTCCTGGCGGAGGTCACCGCATCCCGGCCCAGAAAAGTTCCAAGTCAACGCGGAGACTGCAAACAGCGAGGGTTTGGCCTCTGCTCTCAGAAATCTGGCAGCCAAAGCCCAGGCACCTACACTCCTGGGACCCCTAACCGAGGCCGAGGAGCCTGGGAAGGCTTCTTGGAAAAAGCGACACCGGGGCTGAGGCCTGCGGGGATGGGGGCGTCAGCGAGCTGGCGGTGCGGGGAGAGGTGTCCGGGAACAGGGCACCCGAAGGAACTGCACGGCCACCTGGTTGGGTCTAGTTGCTCCGGAGTGCCAGGATGCCAGATCCAGCAGGACCTTGTAGCCACATAAGGAATTTGGATTAAATTCGGATGACAATGAATGGTTTCAAGGAGGGATGACATGATCGGATCTGCACTTAGGAAACTCCCGCCGCTGCTGCAGTGTGGAGAATGGATTTGAGGGCCATTGAGCAGGGTGGGAGCTGGGGGCTGGGAGAGTAATCTTTCCCACCTACGCGCGAGGAGAACGCCCATTTTTCTGGAATTTTTGAAGCTTTTCTCCGTCTATTACCTTCTTGCCCTGACAGCCGCAAACAACCTACTGGAGAAAATCCCTCGGATAAAAGGCAATCCTGAAAATGACTGAAGTCAGTACCTCTGTCCTCCCTCCGTCTTCCCTGCATTGGCAGTAAATATTTATCACGGATTGTTTGACTTCAGAATAAGCAAGTGATGTTTTGGGAAGATTCTGTTATTGGCTACACTTCTGCTCTTCACACTGCTGGGGCCCCGCCCCCGGCTTGGTGGGCGATACAGTTCTTTTCTCTTTTGTTTCCTTCTTTTTTGGTAATTGAAACTTTCTCTACCCACGTGCATGTATATAGTTTAATACTGTGTAAACATAATCATACAAAGCTTTAAATATTTTTCTTTTGCTTACCCCCGATACACACACACACACACACACACACACACACACTTCCTCCTTTGATAATCCTTGTGGACTGCCACGTATATGTCCCATAGTTTTCTATGTTCACGAAATTGCAGACACATCTAGACACCCACAGGGTCTTGTTGATATAGGTAACAATATTTTCTGCTTTTCTTTTTCTCTTTTGGCTTTTTTTTTCCTGAGAACTACAGGTATGGGATATTTTCTGCATCTTAACTTTCTTACTCAAAAATAAGCTTATAGGGATCCTTCTAAGAAAATTAGAAAACTAACCCCTCCCCGGATTCATAGACTGCTGTAAATACTTTTGACACAGTTGCTCATTTAGTCCTCATCACAACCCTGTGAAACAGGTACTAGTATTATCATCATCCTTGTTTCACAAGAGAAGAAACCGAGGCACAAAGGAGTCAAAGCACATGCTCAAGTTGCAAAAGCAAGATTTTGAACTCTGGCCCCAGAGTTCTTATTCCTAGCCCCTGTGCCTCCCTCCCTGCCTCCCCAGGGATGCTGCTAATTCAGTGTCTGTACTGGCTGTGTGGCCTTCCTGGGAGGATCCCACGCTGTCCTGCTGAAGGGCGTTCGCTCTGACGTAGAGTGCCATCTCCTTGTTTCTCTCATTTCCCTGGCTGCAGTGAACTTGAACATCTTTGCGTGAGTTTGTTTCCGTGGACTGCCTCCCTCACTTTGGCCCATTCTTCTAATGTCTGTTCATCCCCTTCTTGTCCATTATGAAAGCACTTTGTGTAACACAGATATTACCCCTCACTTCTGTCCTCTGTAGGGCAAATATTTTTCCTAGATTGACTATGGTGACCTCAGTGGATTCCTCTGTAAGAGACGACATTGGAGCTCTAGGCCAGTCCTCCTAGATTGAGATCCCAGGGGACAATCTCCCTCCTCAGCGTAACCGATTTTCCTTTCCTTTTGCCCTGAGCAAACAGATCAATTTTCCCCTCTGGCCTGGCGTAGGCCTTCTCTGGGGTGAGGCAAATTGACAGTCCCGACAAGCTGACGCATTGAGCTTACAGACCTCGGGTCCAGATAGAAACAGAAATAGATTTACAGACATGGAGGACAAGACACAGCCCTGGAAATCCCAAGGATGCCACCTGGTATCATCCCAGTTGTGCAGGAAGTTAATATAAGTGGTGGCTGGGACCTTGGGCAGGTTTACCTCTGCCGGGCACCTCTGTTTACTCCATCATCTCCAAGGACAGTTTTCACAGTGACGCTGGGAAGTTCATAAGCGTCAAATTTAAGGGAGAGAGGTGGAGTGGAATAGATTTCTCTTCTTTTCCTCATTAAAACTTTCCCTTGCTTTCTGTTTTTAAATTCTAACCTTCTCTGGATGGATAATACATCATGTCATCCAAAGAGTGAAAAGCAGGAGAAGGTGTACAATGAAGAGCCTCCTTCCCTGGGGGCTCAGGCCTAGTACCCTAATTTCCCTCCCCCAAAGCAATCAGTGTTACCAGTTCCCTGTGATCTTTCTAGAGATATTTTATGTGTTTACAACTGAATACAAATGTATATTAAGTTCCTTTTATACTCACAGATAGCAGCAGCCTATAATGGAGTCTGTGTTGCACTTTCCACTTATCTTTATATCCAGGGCCCAGTTCCGGACTGTGTCGGCATGTAAGAGCCATCCCACTGGCTAATCTG
>CAUYSK010053190.1:0-89403 GCA_963575035.1 Avahi laniger
TCCTAGCTCTCTGGGAGGCCGAGGTGGGCGGATCATTCTGAGCTCAGGAGTTCGAGACCAGCCTGAGCAAGAGTGAGACTCCACCTCTACCAAAAATAGAAAGAAATTAATTGGACAGCTAAAAATATATATAGAAGAAATTAGCCGGGCATGGTGGCGCATGCCTGTAGTCCCAGCTACTTGGGAGGCTGAGGCAGAAGGATTGCTGGAGCCCAGGAGTTTGAGGTTGCTGTGAGCTAGGCTGACGCCACGGCACTCGCCCCAGGCAAGAGAGTGCGACTCTGTCTCAAAAAAAAAAAAAAAAAAAAAATCCCATTTCTGCAAGACTATTATGAGGATTAAGAGAATGGATCTAAAAAGTAGTGCTGCGGGTACCTATCCGGGGCTCAGGGAGCCAGGTCACAAAGAGGACAAGGACGCTGTCAGGGTACAGCAACCTCACGAGACAGCCCTCCCCAGAGGGTCTGCTTTCAGGCCCAGGAAGTCTCTCCCCCACCGGGTGATGTCCCCAGGGGTTCTTCCCCCACACACTCCCGACCCCGCCCCAGCCCCCACAACCGGGGAGGCGCTGAGTGACAGCCCCAGCTGCGTGATTTCGTGACTGCTTATCTTGGCTGTGGAGACCAGAGCCGGGTCACCATGGCAACCAGCTGGGATGTTGCAGGGATGGAGAGGGGTGCACAGGCAGGCATGTGTCCACGGCCGCCATGGGGAGGGGGGCCCTGGACGCTCTGCCTGGACATGGGGTAGGGAGAACTCAAGACACTGGGCTGGGTTCCGCGATGGTGGTTTATAGCGGCTGCAGGGGGCGTAACTCTGCTTCCCCAAATCTCTTGCTGGCCTTAGCTGATTTAATAAGCTCTAATTACAACCGTTATCAGGCTCTGTGCTAAGCACAAGTTAAGAGCTTGTGCTGCGGAGCCTGGCTCCCTGGGTTCGAATCCTATGTCCACTCTTTACAGTGTGCCCATGGGCTGGTCTTACTTAGGCATGTCGAGCCTCGGTTTCCTTATCTGTTACAAAGGATAAGAAAGGCACACCCTCCTAAGGCTGCTTGGACGTTTGCACAAAAGCCATCTGAGCATTGTCCACAAGGGAGCATGTCAAAAGCCAGGCGCCCCATGGAGGCATTTTGCAAAGCCTCCACGGCCCTCGAGGCAGCCTGGCTCACTGGGCCTGTGGCTGCCAACCTCAGCCCCTCTGGCGTGGGTAACTGAGGGCAGTGAGGAAGAGAAGGAGAGCACCCTGCTGCCCCAGGGCAGGTTGGCAGAAGTTCTGCAAGGGGGCAGGGGATCTAACCCCACAAGCTGGCTTTTTGGGGCTGACGCGTGGGAGCAGCACTCTATGCCTGCCTCCCCTCCACCCCCCACCCTCGTCTCCATGCCTGGCTGAGCTGTGACTCAGCTGCACCAGGAGAGAGAAGACAGTAGAATGACTGTCTTCCCCTAGGTGGGCAGCCGCAGGTTCCTGCATAAAAAGGGCAAAGCAGCCAGGTGTGGTGGCACGCCTATAGACCCAGGTACTCAGAAGGCTGAGGTAGAAGGATCACCTGAGCCCAGGAATTCAAGACCAGCCTGGACAACACAGCAAGACCCTGTTTACCAAAAAAAAAAGTCCCCAGAGCCACCTGATGCCAACCTCCCCCCACCACCCTACCTGTCCACACTGGGTCTGCACCCACCTCCAGCTTGTGCTTGGTGTCAGCTCCCAGCAGGTCACGGACATCTTCGTTGTAGATCTCCAGGTAGGAGGCCCGGACCAGGAACTTGGTGTTCTCTGCACACTGCAAGAGCACACAGAAAGAACTGCAACACCTGACCACCAAGCCCACCTGCCACCAGGTCTGCCCCTGGGACCTGACCCCTCTGCAGCTAGGACATCTTGGGAGGAGAGGAGACGTCAGGGTGAGAGGAGTCCCCAGCCCCACCTACCCTGTCTGCCCTCCTGGCAAGCTCTCCCCTCCTCTCCAGCTTGGTGGAGGCCTCTCCAAGTCGCATGATTCTCACACTGCTCTTTTTTTTGTCTAATGCTCTGTCTACAGCCTCATGGGAAAGGAAACAGAAGCCTCCCCACCATTCAGGAAGAAAAGCCGAGGCCACAGGTAAGGCCTGGACCAAGCGCTGGCTCTAGGCTGGTCCCTAGAGCTCTCCCAGCCCCCACATGCTCGCAGGGGCCGACACAATGAGTGCCCTGCAGCTGACCAGGTCCGCAGTCCCCACTCTGCCATTGCGCAGGGACAGGACTCTACATGCTGCCATGAATGGTCACCAGGGCGATTCCTACCTGCGGCCTGGACACTGCTATGGATTCAGAACCCAGTCTTGACCCAGCCCATCAGGGCTCCAAGGCTCAGCCTCGCTATCTTGAAAATGGGGACATACGGTACCACCTGGGTCAGTCTGGGGATTCAGGGAGGTCACTGCGCAAAGGGCTTCCCACAAGGCTTGGTCCCGAGCAACTGCTCAATAAAAATGGAAGCCACAATGGTTCTAACCACTTCCTGGCCCAGAGGTCACAGTGCTCATATCCACAAGAAACACTAAGTGAAATGTTAAAATCCAAAAATGGCAGGAAAAAAACATGGAGCTGGTAGAAAGAATTTTCTCAGTTTTGTTTTTCTTCCACCACCTTTTCAGAAACCAGAGCCTTCTCTGTCAGTTTGTGCTGAATCAAGCCGGACTCTGACTCTGTCCCACATCCACGCCACAGGTCATATGTGCTCTGGGGACCATTTGTGGCTTGACCCTGCCCCTGCCCTCCACAAGGCCCGTACCTGGACGCTCTCAAAAACGTGCTCGAAGGCCCTGGGGATGATGCCTCTCTGGGAGGGGGGCTCCGGCAGGCCCTGCATGGTGAAGGACTTCCCGCTGCCCGTCTGGCCATAGGCAAAGATGGTGCCATTGTAGCCCTCGGTGACGCCCTGCACGGGAGGAAGCCAGAAGCCCGGTGCTCAGCGGCCGAGCACAGCGGGGTTGGGGGCCAGGCCTCTGAACTCTCAGGGTCCCACAGAGACGAATAAGCCACAGCTCTGTCCTCAAGGAGTTCACCGTCTGGAGGGGCAGGAGACTGTCCCCGTGGGGAGGTTAGAGTCTGTGCCGGGGAGCCTGGCCCCGAGTTCACATCCCGCCTCCGCCCATTACTGACTGTGCCCGTCAGTGACCCCACTTAGGCACATCGAGCCTCAGTGTCCCCATGTGTAATAAAGGAAAAGCACGGCCCCTCCCACAAAGGCTGCTGCGAGGTTGACGTGAGGATTGTGTCACGTGCTAGCACAGGTCACAAGGTGCTCCCTCAATGTCTGCCTGGCATGTGCCTCCTCCCGGTGATGGAGGAGCACGTGATGCCCAAGCCCAGGCGCTGCGCAAGGAGCGGGGAGCACGGGAGAACCAGGCTAAGCCTCCGGGCAGCAAAGACGGGGAAGAACGGGGGGGAGCTGAAAGGGTGACTTGGATTTTGACAGGTGACAGGAAGAGGAAGGCATTCCAGGCGGAGGGGACAGCTTGAGCAAAGCTGCAGAGGTGAGACAACGGGGAGAGCAGGTGGAGCTGGGGCCGGAAGGGAAGAGCACGCCGGGCTGCATTTCTCAGGTCATCCTGATCGCTGACGCGTTTATTCACCAACAGGCACTGACTGTCTGCCTTGCTGGACGCTGTGCTCTGGGGACAGAGCAGTGCGCAAGGCAAACACAGTCCCTGTCCGTGCAAACTCATGAGGCCACAAAATCTGGAACTTAGTATGGGGGTGGGGAGGATCCCGTGTCAGCACTGGGCCCAGAAAACTGCCCCCAGGCCCCAGCACCCACGTGGCGTCCACGCCGCGTCCCACTGCAGAGACCCACGCTGTAGACCAAATCAGGACTCAGCACGCCCAGGAACCGCTGGTGAGGGAAGGCCAAAAGTCCCCATCCACAGCCCCCCAAAAGGATAGGACCTCACTTTTACGGGCAGAAGTGTCCAAAACGGGGACAGGCACTGGCAGAAAGACCACCTGACCAGGAGCCCGAGGCTGGGCTTTCAACCCCACGTGAGGGGACAGGAGGGGGCATAGGAAGCCCCGGGAACAACGTGGAGCAGATCCGGAAGTCTCAGCGTCACCCAAGCACGGGGAAGGGATTCTACGTGAAATAAACACAGTGGCACCGCGCAGCTGCACAGTCTGCCGGGGCGCCACCGGCCGCACCAGAAATGTGCCTGCCTCGTGCCACGGAGGAACCGAATTTATTTCATTTTAATTAATTTAAATTTAAAAACTGGAGCAGTATATTTCTCCACTAAACATGACTTTACTTTTTGTGTTTCATTTTATTTATTATTTTTTAGAGACAGAGTCTCGCTCTGTCGCCCAGGCTGGAGTACAGTGGCATCATCATAGCTCACAGCAGCCTCAAACTCCTGCGCCCAAATGATCCTCCTGTCTCAGCCTCCCTAGTAGCTGGACTGCAGGCATGTGCCACCACGCCTGGCTAATTTTTGTATTTTTTGTAGAGATGGGTCTCTCTATGTTGCTCGGTCTGGTCTCAAACTCCTGGGCTCAAGCAATCTTCCTGCCTCAGCCTCCCAAAGTTCTGGGATTACAAGTGTGAGCCACTGTGTTTCATTTTAGTTGTCGAAACTTTGGCATCCAAACTGAGATGTGCTATCAGTGTAAAATACATACCAGATTTCAAAGACTTCGTATGAAAAAAGAATGTAAAACATCTCACTAATAGTTATTATATACTGATACTAACATGTATTATTATATTTTTTGAAATGATAATATTTTGGATCTATTGAGTCAAATATATTATTACAATTAGTTTTACCGGTTTCCTTTGACTTCTTAAGATGTGGCGGACAGAAAAACTGAAGTTCCATTTGTGGCTCACATCATATTTGCGTTGGAAAGCGTCGCTCTAGAGCTGCGCCATCCAATATGGCAGCCACCAGCCACGTGCGGTTATTTAAATTTAACTCACATTCAGTTCCTCAGTAGCACTAACCCCATGTCGAGTGCCCATGTGCCACCTAATTGGACAGCGCAGATACAGAACATTTCCTTTGTCACCGGAAATTCTATAGGACAGCGCTTCTCTGGAGTTAAGTAGAAGACACTTTTACAAGCATTTCTAGAGCAAAACAAAGATTTCAAAAAAAATCCGCCGTCACTTGAGGCCTCCAAATGCCCAGGGGACAGGTCCTAAATGTCCACCACTCTGTACCTCTATCCCGGGCTCTGCCATGCCCACCTGTACTAGTATTTCCTGGACAGCTTCAGGAAGTCAACTGTTAATGGACTCCTTTCAACTTGGTGTCTTCCTCATCCATGACATCGCACTACAGGTTGGATGTGCTAATGGGTTTTTGGACTTCACATCAAAATAGACACATAACTATTGAAATTAAAATAAAAAACACCTGTTCTAAATTGTCACATGTCCCCTTTCTGCTCCCTCCCAAACACCCCATCCAGGGACGTCCTACTTCTTCTCTGGCTTCTACTGCACGGCGATCTCTGGAGTCCGGCCCCCCTCCCCGGCCTAGACTGGGGCTGTGTCGCCAGGGCCTCTGAGGCCACAGGTGTGAGGGGGCAGGAGGAGAGACAGCACAGCCGCTGGCTGAGGAGAGCCCCCGGACCGGGCACAGGCCGGCGACGGGGTGAGGAGCTTGGGGGAGGGCGGGTCTGGAGTGGAAGCAGCCAGAAGAGCGGAAACGGTCACCCAGTGACAAGGGAAGACCGTGAGCGGAGACGTAAGGGTGGAGAAGAAAAGGGCGAGGACAGAAGAGCAGTCAGAAGAGCTCGGGCTTTGAGCAGCAGGACCTGAAGGAATGTTCTGGGCAGGAGGCTGCCTGGAGGTTGTTCTGGGGCCCCAGGCCACCAGCCGGAGAGCCCTGGGGTCGCAGCCCAGCAGGGCAGACGCCAACGCCTGGCGCTGAGGTGCAGCTGCTCCCTGCTCAGACTGGCCTGCGCGTCTCGTGCTGCTCCTTGGACAGCAGGCTGGAGCACGGGAACCGGGCACTGGAATCGGAACTGTCCCTGACTTGCCCCGTGACTCCAGGCCTGTTTCCCCATCAGGAGTGACGACTCCAGCTCTTCTTGTGAAGATCAAATGCTGCCTGCTGGTCCCTACCTGGAGGGCCCTTTCTTCTACCTTCTTGCCTGACCACCTCCTCTCATCCTTCAGGTCTCAGCTGAGACCTCACCTCTTCCAGGAAGTCCTCCCTGTCCTCCCCTGCATTCCCTCCAGGCCCAGGCTTGCTGGTCTTTCCTGGACTGCCACAGTTCTCCTCCCACTCACTGCCCCGGATCTGACAATCAGCTCAGCTAACAATTATTGTAGCTTCTACCTGCCCAGGAGCTTGCCACGGGCAGAGGCATCTCTCCTTTACCGCAGCGCGCTCACACTGGGCTGGCGCCTGGTGCGGCGCCGCTGTTCAGTTACTTACAATAGTAGCTGAACGAATGAACGTGTCATGTGATTTTGAGGCTCTGTGCATTGTCCAGAGGCAGGTGTCTGACAGAGAATCCCAAATACCAGCGCACGTCAGGAGAGGATGGGGAGCAGAGGGGAGATTTGACAGGGTCGTCTCTGTGTCCTTAGTGTCCCTCTCTCTGGGCTGGGGCTTTCTGGGACTCTGATAAAGGAGGCTTTCTCGGGGGATTACTCCCAGGATGGGGAGGGACCAAGACCCGACCCCATGAACAAAAAAACCCTGGAGGCAGCAAGGCCACGGAGGGACCCCAGCAGGAGGGAGCAGAGGGGCTCAGCAGGGCCCAGGCGCAGAGCCAGGGCAGGGTGCTGCGAGCATCGGGGAGGCCACCTAGCGTCTTCTGGGGCCCAGAAACAAAGGTGGAACGAGCTGCTCTGGGAAGAGTGAGCTCCCGTCAGTGGAGACTTGCGACCGAGGAAGAACATCCAAGGACCTGATGGGGCAGAGGGGCTGGATAAGATGACCCTTCAGGTCCCTTCCAGCCTGGAGTTGAGGCCAGCATTGGGACAACCTGGCTGCCCCCAGAGGCTAGGACTATCTCCTGGGGAGAGCTGTCCCTCATTTTCTGGGCATCACCCCTGGTCAGGTCCTGGCCATTGGGGAGCATTTCCCAAACTGTTCCTTTCCTTCGTAGAACAATCCAGATTTGCTGAAAAGTAGTAGGAGATGATGGCAGAAAGGAACGCCCTTGGCCAGGAGACAGGAGGTGTAGCTCCAGCCCACCTCTGCCAGAAACTCACTGTGGGGAGTTTGGGTAAGTGTCCTCCCTCTGGGCCTCAGTCTCCCCACCTGTTATGAAGCTGCCTCGTGTGAGCAAGAGCCCTCTAAAGTGAGAATCTGTTGTCGCCTCCCCGTTCCTCCAACGCTGAGAAGGAAGAAGGTGAGTCAGGCCAAAGGGAAAGAACTTCCACTCCTCTAAGACAGGGGCCAGGCCAGAGGGCCTCTCTCTCTGCAGGAGGGGACCCATGAGGCCTTTCCTCCCCATGGAGTCGGCTTGTACCAGCCAGCGCCTCTCGGGAAGCCCAAGGGAGGATGAGGGTGAGCTGGGGGGAAGGCTTCTGAGTGCAGGGCTGAGAGGGGTGGGGGGCAAGCAGAGGCCACAGGTGAGGCCAGGAAGGAGCAGGGAGCCTCGCCAGCTGGGGCCCTGGGGAGGGCAGGAGGCTGCTGGGGAAGTGGCTGGAGCTTTCAGGGTCCTGAAGGTCTAGAGTGAGGGTGGAGGGCGAGTGGCCTGGGGGATGGAGTTCTTGTGGGGAAAGATCTGGAAGGACAGCGCGGGGCGTGAGGACCGGCTCTGGGGTTGGGGGCAGTGGAGACGCGGACGCGACCCGGTAGGCAGGGTCCAGCTGTCTCCTGCCTGGACTGAAGTCCTCAGCCAACCTGTCGCTGTGCTGTCCACCTGCAACCCCCAAAGGGCCTTCGCGTCGGGCTTGAGGACAGCGCTGACCCTTCAGGACCCTCAGGACCCTTGGTGGCCCCCAGCCCTGCCCTGCCAGTCTGGAAGGCGGCCGGCGGGCGCCCTCACCTCCACCAGCGGGTAGGCGATCTCGTTGTAGATCTGCTCGGTGAAGTGGTCCATGTGGTAGGCGCCGTCGAAAGTGAACTGCTTGGGGGGCTCGCCGGCGGCGCCCGGGTTCTGGATGAAGCATTGGCCGCGCGCGCAGTCCACGGTCACCACGGGCTGGCAGTGCAGCTCCCGCTCCCGCTGGTTCATGGGCCGGCAGCGCACCACCACCTTCACCGACTCGGAGGCCATAGCGCCGCGGCCGCGCCCCCGCGCGCCGGAGCAGACGACCGCCCCGCGGGGGACCCCTGCTCCAAGGGGCGGGGCCAGCGCCGGACGCGGGGGGCGGGGCCTCGTGGCGGGGGCGGGGCCGCGGCGGGGGGATGGGACTCCGCCGGGGGGCGCCCCGACGGGAGGAAGGCGGCCGCGGGGCAGTCGCAGGACCCGAGCGGGGGTCGCCGCCCCCCGCGCCCGGGCTCGCCCGTCCCTGAGACCCGGCCCGGGCGGGGAAGTGGGGGATCCGCGCTGCAGGCGCCGCCGCGGGACTCGAGTCCCGGAGCCGCCCCAGCCGCCGGCCCGCACGCACGTCTCCGCGGCGTTCGCGGTTGCTCGGCAACGCCCGCGGCGTCACAGGGGGCGGCCCCGGCGAACGACGCGCGTCCTGGAGTCCGAGGTCCCCTGGCTGGAGGCCGGCGCGCGCGGCTGCTTGCGGGGAGCATCCGCGCCCGCTCTGCTGCGTGGCAGGCGCTTTCGCCTCCGCACAGCCCCAGTTGAGAGAGGTTAAGCAATTTGCTCGAGGTTGCCCAGCTAAGATGGGAGCCCAGGCTTGACTCTACCCCGGGGCTAGAGAGATCCAAGCGGGGAGGCTTCACGAAAGAGTTAGAGACCTATTGAGAAAAGCGAAAATGGCCTTACGGTTCCTTATGCACAGCCCTGTACTGACTCAGGGGAAGGCTGCCCAGAACCCACAGCCCTGGACGGGGCAAGCTTCCTCTGATGCCACCCTCGTTTCTGCTAAGACTGAAGATTTTAAAACAAACAAAAACTTTAGGAGCCAAGTCTTTTGGCTGGAGCTGGGCATGGCACACGCTTACATGTAGCACCAGCTACTCGGGAGGCCGAGGCCGGAGGATCACTTGAACCGAGTTCTAGTCCACCCTGGGCAACATAGCAAGACCCCTTCACTTAAAAAAATTTTTTTTTTTTGGCTGGAGAGGCCACCTAAGCCAGAAGAGGGGCTCTGTCACTCACACCTCTGGGCTTCCCCCTTGCACAAAAACATAATATTGGCTATGTGCCAGGTACTGCAACAGATGCTGGGGAGACAGCCCTCCTGAAGTCCATAGTCTAGCAGGGGAGACTGACATTGGAAACAAACAAAATCCCATAAATAAGTTTACAAACTAAAGAAATTGGTTCCATGGAACATCTGAAAAGAGAACCTCACTTGGCCTAGGGGGTCAGGGCAGGCATCTTGAGACTGACTGGAGCTGAAATATGATGAAGAGTTAACGTGAAGGGAGGGGAGGAGTACAGGGAAACCTGTCTGGGCCGTGCAAAGGTCCTGTGGCATGTTGCAGGAGCAGAGAGTAAGCCCAAGTTGCCAGAGCAGGACTGGAGTATTTTTCCTATAGGAAATAGCCACTGATGTTCACTGCAGAAGAGGAAGCAACATGGCTTCAGTAAATCTACCTAGCTCATCCTTTGGGACATTCTGAACCCTTAAGGACGGGACCTCTGTCTGGGTCACCGTTCAGCACCAGCTTAAGGTATGTTTGGCAACCAAAACAAAGCAGGCGAGCTTGACAAAGATTGTGCCTTTCAACGGAAAGAAAAGTCTGTACCACACAATCCAAAGAAATGCATTTTATTTGTTTCAAGTCCACACAGTAAGGAGAGCCGGGCCACCAAGGTGGTACATTGGGACAAAGAGAAAACTGTGGCCTCTAATTAGACATTAAGGAGTCTGCAAACATGGGCCAAAACCTTGCCCTGTTTGTAACACATGATCAATAAATGCTCTCTGAAGGAAGTTAAGTGTTTGGGGCAGACTGGTCCCTTTGGTGTGAGCGTTCCCCAACGCCTTATCCACAGACAATTCACACAAAACCTTTCCCACACAGAGGTGAGCCTTGGCCCAAGTCTGGGCCAGTTACCAGGTCTCCTTAAATGCACGTGTCTGGTGCTGTAAGCCCAGTCACAGGATGTCACTGAACCCCTCTCCTTGCCAGGGGAATGAGGCTGGGGCCTCCCAGTAGAGACTGGGGCTTTGCTCAGGGAAGGGATGGGTTCCAATAGAGATGCCCGCACAACAGAGTGCCAGCTTCCCACTCACATTACCAAACCAGTGCTGGGTTTCCAGTGAAAAGAGCCCCTACAGGACAGCCTCCTCCTATCCCCTGCGACAGGACATCTTACTGACTTGTGAGAAAGTGAGAAGGTTGTGAGCCAATTTCCTGTCCCAGCTGGGAGGAGGGAAGCTGGGAACATGGGGCGTGAGCCCCCGGGTGTCTGCTTTGCCCTCCCGAGCTTGTCCCTTTCTTCCTGCTCCGTAGGGACTGCCGCTTCTTTTCAAGGCACTGAACTGCTCCGTCCCACTACAGATGGGGGAGAAGGCAGCCCCTAGACTCATGACCAGGCCTCTGTCTCAGGAAGAGAAGTTCTTCCACAATGAACTTGTTTTGTAACTTAATTCGGAAGATGCATATTTTTCTGTCGAGGTTACTTACAAAGGGGGACAGTCACTGGAAGGGCTACTGCCTGAGCCTAGAATCACTTCCATGGATCTCCCACTGCCGCGGAGGCCAAGCCCCTCTGGCAGAGCCAACATCAGTTCTGCCTTTGGATGGTTCTGCTCTGGTGAGGTGGCCCCTGACAGCAGTGGTCAGCACCATATTAAGAAGGTTTCCCAAGGCAGCCACCAAATGTCCTGTGGTCTGTAGGAGAGTTGGGCAGGGCCCTGGTCACCCCACTAAGTCTGGGCTCACTGCTGGCTCCTCCCTGTCAACTGGCTAAAAGAAATGAGCCCAAGATGGGGGGTGTCTTGGTCATTCTTACAGGGTGCAGGGGAGGGGATGGGCCTGGGGCATCCCTTCTGAGCAAGCAGGAATCACAGTCCTGTGGTTCCTTCCTGAGCAGCACACTGGGACTCTTTACCCGGTCTGCTAGGCCATAGCCCTTTCTGCACACAGGTGTCCGCCTGTGTATGGGCATTGGGTGGCACAACTCTTTGTGCGTCCTGCCCTTTCTGCACCTTCCTAACCCTCCATTGCTCAGAGCTCAAGGTGAGACTCCATTCTCAGATGCATGTGAGAAACAGGCGGTGCTCTGCCTGCCAGCCTGGCGTGGCTCAGCCCCAGCCTCCCCGCCCACAAACTCCTCGGGGTCACCTCTGCTCTCTCACAGAGAGGTGGCTCACGCCCAGATCTTTGCCCAAAGTGAGAACTCAGCCCTGCCTCCCCAAGCCCTTCTCCTTCACTTTTCTGCTTTCCTCTGTTAGGAGCTCTCTGGAGACTCCCAGTCAGGGCCCCAAGGCCTGGCCCCCTTAGAAGAGAGGGCTGGACCTCCATCACCAACAAGCTCCCACCTTAGGAGTAAAGTGGAAGCCCAGAAATGACAAGCATCCGAAGTCACCCAGCAAGTTAACAGAAGCCTGGAGCTCCGCCTGTCCCTCCTAGAATCTTGGAGGGCCACATGCTCTGCAAGAAACCATTGGTAATCCCCAATCTCAGGGCTCCCCTCCCACACACAGTGAAGCAATGGAAGACTGGTCCAAGGGGCAAGGTGACTGGATGGAACTGGTGACCAGTGGGGTGCGAGAAGGGCAGAAGCTGCTAAAGCCAGGGCCAGGGTGAGTCTGGGCCTTGGCAGTGGGGCCCGGCCTCCTAGCCAAGGCCCTGCAGTTCTGCCTCGGACTTGGCATGGCTGAGGGGCCGGAGAGTCCGGGGCAGCCTGCCCTCGGGCCCGCAGTCCTGCTCCTCATAGGTGGGGTTTAGGCGGCCCATGTCGAGGGGGCAGAAGAGGCTGCGCTCCGTCACGGCGTGGTTCTCCACCAGGGCCTCCAGGCTGGGGAACTCTGCTGGCAGGTGCTAGGCGAGGAAAGGGCTTCAGCTCCAGGCCCCTTCCCCATGGCTCATGCCAGCCACTGCCCCCCGACAGGAGGCTGACCATTTTAGAGAGCAGGACATAGAGCTCAGAGAGGTCACATGTGCTGTCATGGCACAGACAGACACCATTTCCTCTCTGAGACATTCAGCGTAGAAGTAAGAGTACACATGTGAAAAGTCCTGCCACCCCCTCCCAGTCCCTGGAAACCTGGGGGCAGGACAAGACGCCCGAACGGAGCTTAGGCAAGCCCTGCTCTAAGTCAGTTTCCTCCTCTTCTAAGATGGGCTGGGGTGTGGGAAAGCAGGACTTAAAAGCCAGGATTCCTACAGAAATGCGAGGCGTGACTCCCGCCCGGCCCAAGACTATTAGGTGAACCCTCCGAAAGGCCCCTCTGGAGAGCGGGCCCTCACAGACCAGGCACCCTCCTGGTTCTCCCAAGTCTTTAGGTCAGGGCGGAGCCAGCAGGGCAGAGGCGGGGCCAAGTGGACCAGCAGGGCCAATGAGGGCAGCGGAGGTGGGAGGGAATTGGCTAGGGGGCGGGGCCAGAGGGAGCCAATAGAACACCGGGATGGAGGCGAGGCAGGCTTAGGACCTCAGAAGCTAGAAAAGGGCGGGACATGAAGGGCACGGGGCGGAGCCAGCGACGGGGCGGGGCCAGGGCCCGGCAGGCCGCTCACTCACCTCCACGCAGTAGCGGCCCAGGTGGTTCCGGAAGACCTGGTGGGGCACCACGCCGCACTGTGTGCGCACCGACAGGCACCACTGGCCGCTGGTGCCCGGCTCAGGCCACAGCAGGAAGGCCCCGAGCACATCTCTCCGCAGCAGGGCGAGGGCACAGTGCCTGGGGGCACAGAGAGGGTGGCTGAAGGCAGGACCCCAAGTCGGGGGCCCAGCCTCAGGGTGCTCCCTGGGCAATGGGCGTAACAGCCAATAACAAGATTAAATGCCCTTAAAACCATAGTGCCCGCCAGGCGCTGTGGCTCAAACCTGTAATTGCAGTGCTTTGGAGGGGGTGGAAGGTGTCATCGCTTGAGCCCAGGAGTTGGAGGCTGCAGTGAGCTACGATGGCGCCCCTGCACTCCAGCCTGGGCCACAGCACAAGATTGTCTCAAAAAAAAAAAAAAAGCCGGACCCAGAGTAGCTGCTCAACGACGAATGAAAGGAAGCTTTTAGAGGCTTAAAAGGTTTCCAAAGGGTCCCTAATTGTTCACAACTGCAAGACCCTATCAGGAGAGAGGTTAAAGAGCTGACATTTAGGGAGCTCTTGCCCTACCACAGGTCAGGGCCTGAGAGCTTTGCCTGAATTACCTCATTAGATCTCACAACCTTGCCATGAAGGTCTTTCATTATCCCCATTTTACATTTGAGAAAACTGAGGGCCAGGGAGGTGGAGTCCCAGGCCTGAGGCCACCGAGGTTGGCAGTGCTCTGCACAAGAGTGTGCACCTCAGGGCCCTGGGGAAGCCCAGAGCCCGTTTCTCTGCCCACCCCAAGGGACTGGCATCCGGCCAGTCCCCTCCTACCTGGAGATGCCAGCAAAGGCCCAGATGTTCTCTGTCAGGCTGCCATCGCTCTCCACCAGGCACGAGGGGCCACCAGGTCCCCGGGGCCATGCCTCCCATGCGGCAGGAACTATGGAGACCGCCCAGGGGTCAGAGGGAGAGCGGCCAAACCCTCCCATGCCCAGCCTGCCCTCCGGCCACAGGCCCCATCAGCCCCGTGTCTGTCCCCTCACCACGCCTCCCGCCTTGCCCAGCAGGCACTCGTCCAGCCAGCAGCAGACACACGCGCACACGGGCACCCCCACGCACCAGCTACAGTCCAGACCCAGCTGCACGTGCAGTCACTGTGCAAGCCCTGGGCACACACAGGCGCACAGGCATCCCCTTGGAGGTGTGGCCACAGCTTGCAGGGATGGACACTGACGCCCACCCTCTCTGACTGGTGCAGGAGCACACAGGCACGTGCCCCAGGTGCACATGGGGCAGGCGTGCTCCTGCAACTCACAGGCCTCGCGAGCCGACAGCTGCAGCTGAGTCTCGTAGGTGCACCCTCGGTAGGCTCCCGAGCGGATCACCTTGCTGCGAATGGCCTTCTTGCGCACCAGCGTGGGTGAGCAGTAGGGATTCCCCAGGCGGACATGGCGGGGGCCCCCGCGGCCTTCTGAATCTAGTAGCTCCTTCTAAGGCACCAAGAGAAGCCCACAGGCAGGCAGACTCAGGCCTAGCCATGTCAGGCTGGGTGAACCGCCCCCCGCCAAAGTCCACCGTCCCAGTGTGACCCCCAAGCCCTCGCCCAGTTTCCTTGGCCACTGCCCACTCCCTAGCTGGGGTGCTTCATACCCCACTGCCCACTGGCCCCTCTGCTGGCAGCCGCCGGAAGGAGACCAGCGCGTGGACGTTCTGTGAGAGCTGATCACGGCCGAAGGGCTCCCGCACCAGGCCAGGGAGTCCTCCAGGGGTGGGTAGTGGCTTCTGGGGCATGTCCCCTGAAGGCCCTGGGCAGGGCTTAGGCTGTGCCCTCTCCTCAGGGTGCTGCAAGAGGTAAGCAAGCTGGAAGGAGCGGCAGAGTAGCAGGTACAGGATTTGGACCTGGGGGGAGAGGTGGGCTCAGTCGGAGGAGCTCTCCCAGGGAATGCCGAAGGCATCAGCCCTCCTGCCATGGATGCGCGCAGCCCCGTGCCTTCGAATGCTCCTCCTCACTCTTCCTGGGAGAACTACTTATCCTTCAAAAGCTCACCACCATGCAGGCTCCCCTACCAGCTTCCTTAATTTACTTAACAAATACTGAGCACCTACTTTGTGCCAGGCATCCTGACTGGGGCAGAGAATCTAACCGCGGCCAAAATGCACCCCTAGCCATGAGCTTCCCACTCCCGCCCTGTGCAGTCAGTCAGTGCCTCCTAGAGGAGTGGCTGCGAGCGCAGGCCCTGGAGTCAGCACCTGGGCTCCAATTCAGGCTCTGTCACTTAGCAGCTGCTGTGTGACTCTGGGCAGAGCATGGCACTCTCTGAGCCTCGTTCTTATCCCCCGTGCTCCTTTGAGGAGTTAATGAAGCGGAGCACAGAAAACTCCCAGCGTGGGCCTAGTCCTTTTCTGGGGTCAGCGCATTCTACCTGCCACACGCACCATCCAGACTCAACACGTTAGAACCTTGAGTTGCAGAAGATCAAGGGCCATGTCTCAGCCACCTGTCACCCCAGCATCCAGCACGGGGCTCCACATACAGCATGACAGCAAATGCTTACTGGAGGAAACCAAACCCAGCCTCTGCTTGCCACACAACTGGCTGCCACAGCCCTGTCGTCCACAGAGGTCAAACTGGTTCTGACTCCCCGATCTCCCTGCCCCCGCCTCGCCCCCACCCGACCACACAGGGCCAAGCACTGGCACATCTCAAGACCTGGCCCCAGCCGCTGCTCTCACAGAACCCAAGTGTCTGTAATCAGGGACAGACTGATGATACGGTGGGGTTCATGTCACAGGACCCCAGAGAGAGGGGCAGTCCAGAGGAGTCAAGGCGGGGTTCACCTACACGTGGGCTGAGCCTTGAAGGGGAAGTCAGAATCTGCCTGCAGGAGAAGGGGAGGGGCACTGCACACAGAGGGGACAGCAGGAGCAGAGGCCGGGCAGCGAGACCCTCCAATCTCTAAGTGTACAGCCGGGTTCCCGCCCGGGCCCCAGGGAACGCTGAGGCCACTGACTTGCTTTGTAGTGTCCTCAGCGGGCAGAGCCACATAAGGAGCCAGTGTGGCCAGGGGCACATGCCTGGAGGGGGCGCAGGCCACCTTGGCGTAGCCCTCAAAGCCCTCTGTCCCTGGAACCTGTCCTGATGCCCAGCACACCCCCGCCCAGCCTCAGTCATGGTCCCCCTGCTCGGGCCCCAGACACCTCTCCAGGCTGGCTGCCCACAAACAGGTGGCAGAAGAGCTTGCTGGCCGGGCTCCGTGGGTTGCGGGCGACGAAGGCAAACTGGCAGTCGGCAGGGCACCAGGTGGAATAGAGCACGCGCCTCAGGGCATGCGCCATCAGGAGCACCTGCGGGCAGCGGGCGTGAAGGCCCCTCAGACCGGCACCTGGTCTCAGCCCTGGGCGGCCCCCACCTGCTCTCCAGCCTGCATGCCCAGCTGAGGGCCACCCCACTTCGTGGGAGGAAATCCTCCCTTCTCCCAGGCCTGCCCAGTCCCAAACCCGCATCCACGCTGCACCTGGCCCCTGGGCTGGAGACCTCACGCTAGGGAACCCAGCGCAGGGCAGGCACAGCCTGCTGGGGTCCCAGAGAAAGGCAGTGGCAGGCACTGGGGTTACACGCCAGGTCTTGAGTCAGGGGCTTCGAATCTTGGCTGTCACTCATTTTCCATGTGACTTGGGCAGGTGAGTACAGTCCTCTGTTGTGACATGTGTCAGGTGGGGAGAATACCATTATCTCCCTAATAGGGCTGTTGGTGGGGGTCAGTGGAACCTCACTCAAGTGGCGTAAGACCTGACCCCAAGGCCCTGCAATGCCCAGCTCTGGGACGCTGTATTCACCGGAGCTATGGGGTGCAGGCTGGCGCGCAGTTATCGAGCACCCACCATCAGCTTGCACCAAGAAGAGCAAGGGCAAACTGTGAGAGGGGCAGGGCGGCCAGGCAGGGGCTCCCAACTGGCCTCCAGCCCGAGTCTGGCCCCCGCCACAGTTGTGAGAGGCTGTCCACGGCCCACCAGCCGAGACTGGACAGGGCACCTTCAAAAAGCTCACAGGGCTGGAAGATCCCGGTGCTCAGGCTAGGAGGTGGCCCCTCTGGAGGAGATTTTGGAGGCCTGTGGGTAACTGTGGCCTGGAGCTTGCCCTGGGAGGCGGGTCCTTGAAGAGAGAAAGTGCAAAGGCCCAGAGCAGACTGTGGGAAGCGCTGGGGCCAGGACCCGGGCGGAGGTGAGCATGGCCTGAGGGAGGTGACACCTGGCCCCGTCCAGTCCTCATCTGCACCCACACGGGCTCCTACCTCACCCTCCCCACTGTAGATCTTGAGTCCCTGAAGGCTGAATTTCAGGATGACGGCCCGGCGTCGGGGACAGTTCTGGGGAGAAGAGAATTGGGGGGGCAGGTGTCACCTCCTAGGCTTTGCCCTCAGTACCATCCACCAAGGGCTGGTCGGGGATGAGGGACTCAGGGACTGAGCCCAGGGAAGCATGGATGGCTCCTGGCAGAACATCCCCCAACCAGGGCCATCGAGGGCCACGTTATGACCCACTCCCATCTGTGCCTTTCAGCTGTGGGGTGCAGGTCACAGACAGCCCAGAGGAAGGGAGTCCCCGGCATAAGGGATCTGGCCTGGGGGGGTCGTTCCAAGACTGGGATCTCTCCCAGGGAAGTGCCCTCCCAGCCCCCTAGCCCACCCACCTTCAGTGCCCACAGCTGTTGCTGCACCAGCCACACGCTCTCCTGTATGTCCAGGTCGTCCACGGGGAAGGAGCCCACGTACTGCTCGGCAGTGGGGGTGGGAGGGCAGGACAGGGAGTCAGGCCCCCCGGATACACTCTGCCCTGCCACCCTCGGACAGCAGCACAGCACAGGTCCACGCTCTGCTGCTTTCCCAGCAGGTGACCCTGGCCGAGCCACTCTAGCCCTCTGAGGTGCCCTCCCCTCCTGCGTGCACACACACTCCAAATCGTGGACCCATGGACCTCGGAAGGAAGACCTGGAAATGGGTCCTTGACCCCCAGCTCCTCCCCACCCCCAGGGCCTGCCACCCAAGGACCACCCGGACGGGGAGCCGCACCCACCTGGGCAAACTTGGTGATGCACCTGGGCTGGAGAGGGGCCGGCCCGCAGTCAGAGGCCCTGCGGCCCCGTGCCCCGGCCTTCTGCATGACCCCCAGGGTGCCCGGCTTCCAGCTCTGCAGGAGGGAAGGCTGCAAAGGGCAGGAAGAGAAGGGCTGGTTTGCAGGTAGGCAAGCCACGGGGCGCCCAACAGGCCAGTGAGTTCATTTGTTCATTTGCTCATTCATTCATTCCTGAGCACCTGCTATGTGCCCAGCAATGTCCTGGGCACTGGGGACACAGCTCCGCCCAAAATGATGAAATCTCTGCCTGCCCTCATGGAGCCGACATTCTTGTTGAGGAGAAAGATGAATAATAAGCTGAATAATAATATAGATGATATGTTAGATGGCGATAAAGGGAAGAGGATCTGAAACATCAGGTTGGGGGTTGATTAAAGCTAGGAAGCCCTCCCTGAGGAGGTGAGGTTTGGGTCAAGATTGGAAGAGTGGCCGGTGGCTCACGACTGTAATCCCAGCACTTTGGAGGCCAAGGCAGGAGGATCAGAGGATCACTTAAGGCCAGAAGTTTGAGACCAGCCTGAGCAACATAGTGAGACTCCATCTCTACAAATTATAAAAATAAATCAGCCAGGTGGGGTGGTGCACATCTGTCTCCCCAGTTACTCGGGAGGCTGAGGCACGAGGATCGCCTGAGCCCAGGCATTTGAGGCTGCAGTGAACTATGATCACACCACCGCACTCCAGCCTGGCTGACAGAACAAGATCTTGGGTGGCAGTTCATGCCCTAGGTTTCCCCCTTATTCACTCAGCAAACCCTGAAGACCAAGTGCTCAGTCCCTGCCCCAAGCAGTGGCAGTCAGGGGACAGACTCGTGACCAGCTTATACAAAGTACCCAAGGGAAGGGAAGGCGCCTTCGAAGGCTCCTCTGAAGAGGAAGGTGGTGATAGCAGTGAGAACAGAGTCTGCAAAGGCGCAGAGTGGGGAGAGCAGCTGCTGGGGTCCTCAGGGAGCCCTGACCAGAACCTCAGGCCAGGACCAGTTTGGGATCAGCCTTAAATGCCAGACTAGGGAACTCAGACTCTGCCCTGGGGCCAGTGGGAGCCACAGCAGGTGGCTAAAAGCTGATGGCCAGAGCTGAGGGGGCAGCACAGCCAGACTCCAGTCTCTTCACGAAGCCCCCTGCCCCTTGCAGATCGCGAAGACCAGAACTCAACCCGACAGCGCGCTGATGCTAAGTCGGGATGCGGAGAAGGTGGACAGCCACCCTGGGGCGCTGAGGAGCTCCGCCCCCTCTCCCCAGCCCAGCTGGTTCTGGTCTTTCCTGGGACCCTTCTCCAGACCCACTAGTGGAGGAGAGGGAGAGAGGGGAGGCCTTACAAGATTGTCCTCATTTCCCCTGAGAGCCCAGGACCACAGCTGGTGCTGAATAGATGCTGAATAAATGCATCGACAGACCGATGACTACAAGAAGAATGGCTGACTGCCTTTCCCGAGGTCCCCAAGGACTCAGCTTCTCCAGCCTTTCTGGGGCCAATTAGAAAGCCACCTCCATCCCCCATCCTGGCTGGCCCTCTCATCAGCGTACTCGCAATCACTAACTTGGGGTCAGAGAGACCTGGGTCCAAATCCTGTGTGACTCTGGGCAAGCTGCCACTACTCTGAGCCCGCACTGCCTCGTCTGCAAGCCTGGGAGCAGTGGAGAAGAACCCAGCGGAGGAGCGGGCACCGCACGGCCAGCCAGGCTGGGAGCCGATGCTCAACAAAGAGTTTCACGGGGCATGGGGGACCCCAAAGCCTGCTACTCGGGGGGAGCTTGGGAGGTGAGCAGGGTCTGACCACCTTTGCCCCATCCTTGTCCCAGGCCACACCCACAGGAGACCACCCAGTCTTGGAGGGCAAGGCAGGGGGAGGCCAGGAGAAAGCAGGTATCAGACAAAGCCTGGGCAGGAAAGGGTGTGTCCCGACTCACCACCGTTGTGAGGAGTCTTTGGAGAAAAGGGGAGGGATTGGATGCTTTGGAACTGACACTCTCAGCACCAAGGGCCAGGAACAAAGGCCTCTATCTCTGCCCACCCCTGACCTTCAACCCCAGGCTCAGGCCAGGGTGGAGGGGCCAGCACAGACGACAAGCTGGAAAATAAAGGCTGCCGCGTCCCCTGAGGCTTTCCCGGCTCCCCTCTCATCCAGTTTGCCCTCCCGCTGTTCCGGGCCAGCACCCTCCACTTTTTGATCCTGATCATTTTTCACATCGTATCCTTTACCTTTAGTACCTTTTATGTTTAAATAAAGCAAAGTTAGCTGTGCGACCAGCACCAACGCCACGTGACACCTGGTCCAGGTAAGGAGGCTTCCAGGGAAGCCACCTTTGATGGCAGGAGGTGGGGAGGGAGGAGGCAGAGACCAAAAAACCAAACGGGACAAAAGGGAGAGAGGGAAAGAACCGAGGATGCAAAGGCAGCGGACAGAGGCGGGAGCAGAGGGGGGTGCGCAGACAAAACAAGAGAGAGAAAGCAGAGCCGCGAGGAGGGAGAGGAGGGCACACTGGCCGTCCTCAAGCACTGAGAGCGTGAGACGGAGAGAGCGCACGCGATTGCACGCTTGCACACACGCACACTCGCGGAGGCAGCCGTCTAAGCCAGCCTCCCCCTCCAGATCCCCAGCTGCGGCTCTCCGTGCCCCCAGGGTCCTGGCTGGGGTAAGGCTGGGGCGGTCAGGCCACAGGCCCTCCCTCCTGGGCCACCCCCACCCCCCCATTACCTGATCTTTCCCCTGGTCCTTGGCCTCCCTGGAAACTGAAGTTTCTCCCTTCGTCCACCTCCCTCCCAAGCCTGAGGACACAGGCATTTCAGCCCCAGCCCTGGAGTTGGGGGTGGTGGCGGTTCCAGGGAGGGCAGCAGGCTCACCCTAACCCTGGAAACAGACCTGCTTGCCCATTTTGGATCAGACCTGGTTTTCTGAGGTTTGACCCAAGAGCCTGGCTGGGCGAGCACCTTCCTAAGGGGACACGTATGGAAGGAGGCTGGGGCTCTCCTCTCGTTCCTCTGAGGTTTTCTAAGTGGTCCTACTTAGAGACAGGGGACCGGATGGGTCGACCTGTCTCCTGGGTCAAGCACAGGGGCTCTCCGCTGCACTGTACTTAACCCACCTTCTCAGCCTGCTGACCCTGGGCTCAGCAAATGGTGGCTCAGGGAGGTGAAGTCACTTGCCCAAGGTCTCACAGCGCAAGTGGGAGAGCTGGGAAGGAACCCAGGGCTCCGGAGCCCTATCCCCAGGCCATGGCAGTGCCCTTCTGCTCGGACTGCCCGCCCTCACCCTGTGGGCCCAGCCTGTTCCGGAGCAGGCGAGGCGAGGAAGCAGCTGGCTGGGCGCCCCCAGGTGCGGCGCCGACCTGACCAGCAGAACCGCTGCTTCCTCTCCATGGCGCCCCCCTGCCGGCCGGCCTGGGGCTCCCCCTGCCCCGGCTCGCTCACGCCTGCCCGAGCCCGCGGGGTCGCGGAGAACGAGGGCCCCGCAGCCGGGGGTCAGGAACACGGACTGCGGGGGCCCAAGCTTGGCTGCCGCGACCCTGGGCGAGTCGCGTTACTTCTCAGCCGCGGTTCGTCCGCTGTGAGGCGGGCATCGCTCGGGGCCGCCGGCGGGTTGTCGTTGCTCCCTCCCGATTTCCGAGCCCGCGATCTGCCGCTGGGGCCGAAAGTCCCAAAGTCCCCGCCCGCTGGGGCGCCCGAGCTGGGGCGGGGGACGGCCTGGGGGCGGCAAACGATGTGCAGAAAGACGCGGCGGGGCGTGTGTGTTCGCGCTGGGACCGAAGCAGCGTGGCGGGGACGCCGCTCCGAGCAGACGACATTCGAGCGGAAAGTGCTCAGGACCCAGCGGGGCGCAGAGAGCGGCACCCACAGGCGACGGACCCCGCCGTCTTACAGTCATTCCCGGGAGCCGCAGCCCCCGCCCGGGGCACAGGGCGATGGCGCAGGCGACCGCAGATGGGGTGACGGCGCGGAGGGGCAGGATGCTCCCCGTCCCCCGGGACCCTCCCCGCACCTCAGCGCCCGCGACCGAGCCCCGCGCCTGCCGAGTCCCGGCCCGGCGCTCACTCACCGCGGCCGCCGCGCTCCAGCCGGGTCTCCGCAGCTCGAACCCGCGCAGCCCCACGCGCCCCCGCGCCCCCCACGTGGCCCCGGGAACCGGCCCCCGATCACCTGGCGGCGGCGGCCCGCCTCACCCACCAATCGGCGCCCGCGGAGCCGCTGCGCTCGGCCGCCCCGCCCAATCGGCGGCCGCAAGGGGCCCTGGCACCGCCCACGGCAGCCCGCGCCGCAGAAATCCGCCTTAAAGGGCGGGGCTGAGCCGGCACGTCCCCCTTTTTGGGCTGGGGGCGCTGGATCCCCTGGGTCTCACTTGTGGGTCCCTTCTCCCGGAGAGCTTCTGCCCCTCCCGCCTCCTGGCTAGCTCCTCCTCGTCGTCCCAGCTGCGGGCCCCGCAGCGCCTCCTCCGAGAAGCCTTCCAAGACCACCAGTCACTCTCCGCTGTCTGCAGAGCCCTTGCGGCTGTCTTGCTTGCTTGAGATCCCTCTCCTCTGAGCGGAGTGCGGCACTGGGCCGGAGGGTCTCCATCCCCCGCAGGCGGGACAGAGCCTGCCGGATCCCCCGCAGGCGGGACAGAGCCTGCCGTCCTCCTGGGGAGCGGGGTCGTGGCGCATCCTCTTCCTCCCTGTCTTCCCGCCGGCCGCTCTCACGCGAGGACTGGCCGGACTGACGGAGCCTGCAGCTCGGGGCCCGGCCCCGAGAAGTCTGGAACGAACGTTCATCACTGCACACGGGCCGGGACCCCGTCCTTTGGGTCACACGGAAATCCACTTCGACGGGGGGTGGGGGGACGGGTCAGCAAATCTAGCCAGAGTGTCAGCCCCAGCCCTGAGCCGGAGAGCACTTTGTTCCCACCAGGCTAGGCGCCCTGCAGATGCCAAAAATAAACAGCAAGTCCGAGTGAGCCCAGGCGTTGGTGTGTATCAAACCCGAAAGCTGCAGAAAGAAGACAGCAGAAACTGCCCATGTACCGCACCACAGAAAGGCCAGGACACAGGGGCTGGCTTTCCCGTGGGGGAGCAAAGGCTGCCCCTAGCAGGTGAGCGCCCTGACTGGGTGGGTGCGGGCTTGGAGGGCCGGGGGAGTTCCAGAGGAGGCAGCTTTGGCCCCTGGGGCCATGGTAGACATTTGCTTGTCTCCTGAGAGCATCTGGAAACCCTTCGGAGGCAGCAGTGAGGTGTAATGGTCAGAGGTGTGGTCCCAAATCCGGGCACTTCATCTTACTCGTGCAAGGTTGGGCAAACGGCTTAATCACTTTAATCTTTGGGTGATGTTTGAGTGATCTGTAGAGGATGTTACTCACGCTTCACTCACTGCGGCGTGAGGGTTCCAATGGGTTCTGTGGGCAAAGAGCTTGGCACAGGACCTGACCCGTAGTGAGCAAAGCGCTCAGTAAATATTAGCTGATATTAGACCTTGCTTTTATTCTTGATTTTCTTTTGTATATGATGGGACGGCCAGTGTTTACTGGCTTCCGGTGTCAAGTGCCCTGGGAGACGCTTCACCACAGCCCCCTGACAGCCTCTCGCCCAGCGATGACAA
Organism: Avahi laniger; assembly: GCA_963575035.1. Classification (NCBI taxonomy): domain Eukaryota; kingdom Metazoa; phylum Chordata; class Mammalia; order Primates; family Indriidae; genus Avahi; species Avahi laniger. Next base: position 23,468 of record CAUYSK010053190.1, read on the forward strand.
GGAACCAGGTGGTTTACAAGTCGGTCCACCTCTCTGCAAATGCAACTTATGAAATTCAGGGTACACAAAGGATAACAGGTTAATTCCCGACGTTCTAAAAAAAAAGTGAATTTTAAATAGAGGAATTGCCAAACTACTAGATCCACAGTCCCCGTTTTGAGAATATTCAGAGAAAACAACACAAGGCCCAGCTCTATTATATACTGATGCCAACGAATTTCTGATGTGTACGATCATTCTGATACTTAGAATTTTTCAAATAGTGACAGGAATTTGTTTCAGGTCAAAATGATAAAAGACCAAGGAATTAAAGGAATTAAATTCAGATGATGAAATAGTTAAAACCAGAGGGAGGCTGGGCTTGGTGGCTCACAATCCCAGCACTTTGGGAGGCCGAGGCGGGAGGATCCCTTGAGATCAGGAGTTCAAGACCAGCCTGAGCAAGACGTGACCCCATTTCCAAACATAGAAAAATCAGCTGGGTGTGGTGGGGCACACCTGTAGTCCCAGCTACTCTAGTCCCAGCTACTTGTGAGGCTGAGGCAGCAGGATCGCTTGAGCCCAGGAGTTCAAGAGTGCAGTGAGCTATGATGATGCTACTGCACCCTAGCCTGGCAACAGACCAAGACCTTGTCTCAAGAAAAAGATAAAATAAAACCAGAGGTAAAACCCTGTTTTCTAAATCTTTTTCAGGAGGGGACAGAAGGTCAAGACAAAGAGTGGCAGGCACTGTGCTAGGTCCCAGGGATAGAGATTTACAACAAAACACAAGGAATACCACAAAAACTAAATCTAGAAAGATAAATATGTTCGAAGTATGTGACATTAGCTACTGACTTTACTACCACCAAGGATCCCCTTTTGATTGGTTTTCACTCCTACTCAGTAATACAAAGTTTCAAAACCTAATGCATTTATACATTTGAAGTCCATTCCTTCATTTTTATTTACATATATCAAGGTAATGTAACTGCTCATCTGAGCTCTTCCCCCAGGTTACCAAATTCAATGGATCTAATTCCACTAAAAGCACAGAAACTCTAAGCTTATACCACGGAGGTACGATATAGATGTACAAGCAGAAAGGTTCACATCAAAGGTAACAAACTTCAGTGGGTGTCAGCCAACTCCTGGGCAAGCCACCCTAGTTCCACTCAGGACTGCAGCGTAAGACAGCCACCCTGCAGATACATCATCTGCCGCATGTATCTAATCTTACATTCATGACTACACAGCTTTCGAGAGCCACCAGGTATAGAATTTCAACCAGGTATACAATTTCGACCATTGGAATTTCAGCCAATGGCTCGCTTGTGCATGAAGCCCAAAGGAGATACCCAAATTAAGCAGGGAAGGGATGACAAAACAGGCAAGCTGAGGTTGGGGTGGGGGTGGGAGTCATAACTGCTGAATATGTTGGTGCACACGCCATGTCATGGTATTTCCTGATGAGTCAGTGACGATGACTAAACCACACAGGTGTGAGCTTGCTATCACAATCTTCCCTTTTCTCTAAAATCCCAGAATCTGGTATTGGAGCTGCCAGCTGACGAATGTGAGTGGGAAGTATCGCCACATCAGTGAGAAGCTGAGCTCCAACAATAGGACTGAAAAGCAGAGCCAAGATGGTGAGCTTGTCGCGGGCCAGGAACATATCATCCACATCTGCTTTTTATTTATATTTGAGACGGGGTCTCATTCTGCTGCTGGGGCTGGAGTACAGCAGTGCCATTGATCATAGCTCACTGCAGCCTCAAACTCCTGGGCCCAAGAGATCCTCCCACCTCAGCCTCCCGAGTAGCTGGGACTACAGGCATGCGCTACCACACCCAGGTAATTTTTAAATTTGTCGTAGACAGGGTCTCACTATGTTGCCCAGTCTAGTCTTTAACTCCTGGCCTCAAGCAATTCTCCCGCCTTGGCGCGAGCCACCTCACTTGGTTCACATCTGCTTTTGGCCACATGCACTTCCCATGGTGATCGTCACTCTCACCCTTGAGCACCATCATTTGTTCTCTCAGGTGTGTCCTGATGGGTGTCCCTGCATCTTACCCCCAACACTGTCCCCCCAAAATAGGTGACCTAGAACTGTGGTCCCCAACCCCTGGGCCATGGTTCCGTACTGGTCTGTGGCCTGTTAGGAACTGGGCTGCACATCACTGCCTGAGCTCCACCACCCCCACCCCTACCCTCCATCCCTAGAAGAATTGTTGTCCATGAAACCTGTCCCTGGTGCCAAAAAGGTTGGGGATTGCTGACCTAGAACACAGATTTTTTTTTTTTTTTTTTTTTTTGAGACAGAGTCTCACTCTGTTACCCAGGCTAGAGTGCCGTGGCGTCAGCTTAGCTCACAGCAACCTCAAACTCCTGGGCTCAAGCGATCCTCCTGTCTCAGCCTCCCGAGAAGCTGGGACTACAGGCATGCGCCACCATGCCCGGCTAATTTTTTATATATATATTTTTAGTTTTCCAGCTAATTTCTTTCTATCTTTAGTAGAGACAGGGTCTCGGTCTTGCTCAGGCTGGTGTTGAACTCCTGAGCTCAAACGATCCGCCTGCCTCGGCCTCCCAGAGAGCTAGGATTACAGGCTTGAGCCATCGCGCCCAGCCAAACACAGATTTTTTGAAAAGTCCTAAAACGGTATTACGGGCTGAATTATGTCCCCCTTTAACCTGGAAGTTAAAGTGCTAACTTCCAGGAGCTTGGAATGTAACCGTATTTGGAGATATGGTCCTTAGAGAGGGGATTAAATTAAAGTGAGGTCATTAATGCACATCCCAATCCAATATGACATCCAATGGTGTCCTCGAAAGAAATTTGGACATAGAAAAGTACACAGAGAAGACAACCACTTACAAGCCAAGGAGAGAGGCCTAGAACAGATCCTCCCCTCAGCGCCCTCCGAGGGCACCAGCCCTGCCAACCCCTTGATTTCAGGTATTTACCCTTTAGAACCGTGACAATAAATTTCTCTGAAGCCCCCTAGTCTGTGGTATTTTGTTACAGCTCCCTAGCAAACTAATCCAGACAGCGATTAAAGTAAGATTCCTTTTCACCCATGCAGGAAAAGGCCACGACTGACTCTGTACTGCCCAGTTCCTCTCCCTGCATATTCTGGGTGGCGGAAAGCGTGCAGGTCGCAGTATTGGAGAAATACCAGAAATGTCAGAGCTGCGAGAGAGGCAACAGATGATCTAATCTAGTTCAAGTCACTTTTCCCGTGGAGAACCAGAAGGTTCGAGTGCCTTGAGGCACGCTGCCAGTTCTGGTTCCACAGTGGACTCACCCTCTTGGAGGGTCCCAGCCACCGCTTCTCGCGTTTTCCAAGGAGAGTGAACATGCTCTCCCTGGGCGTCAGGCGGCAGAGCCTACCTAAACTGCTCCTGCCGCTTTATCTCTGGGAAATCGCTTCTCATCTCATCAGCGCCTGTGGGCTTTGGGTTCCCTTCCACTTGCTTCAATGTTGCTATTTACATAATGGCACCCGCCCCCCACATCTTGAATAAAACTGATGCTCCAGAAAGAGGCACCATGTTTATCTTGTTCCTACCTGTACCCCACGTGAGCAGCTGGGGCACAAGGAATGGTTTCTAGTTCTTTCCCAACTGCAAAGTACAGAAATAAAAAAAGAGGACCGCCCCTCTCAGAAACACTTGTTAGGAACGTTGTTGTCAGAGACAAAACAGGAGGCCGAGGGATGCATTTCAGAAAGTAAGGAAAGGCGGTAATACCAAATACTCAAGTAATGCCTATGCTGAACTTCAGCTCGCAATCTTTAATGGAGATTAAAAAGAAAGATTACACATGGAGTAGCTTTGGTTTTCTCTGTAGCTCTGCTCTGCATCCACACGGCCAGGGGAACCAGCCGAGGGCTGCCGAGGCCTCTGGTGGCCACAGCTGCAAAGGGACTCACATCTCTAGCCCACCTGGCTTCTCCTCCCTGCTCCCTGGCTTTTGAAACTCAAGGCTGTATTGGATTTTTTTTTTTTTTTTTGCTCATCTTTAAATAACCCCTTAGCAGTTAAAAAACCTGATAACCTATCAGAAAAAAAAATCTAGGAACCAATGCCCACTCATCTTAAGGCGTGACTCTCTTGTCCCTTGTTGCCAGAGGCTCTGCTGCCTGAGCCATTAGTGTGCTAAACCACGAAGGCGTGGAGAACAGATGAGTGGTCAGTCAAGCCTGAGTTTAACTCCATCACTTATTACGTTTAATTTGGGGAAAATTAGCTAAATTTACTTGCTTCTGAAAAATGGGGGATAATTTCATATATCTTTGAGAATATATCTGTGAGAATTTGAGTACAGGGTCCTAAAAAAACCTTTAGGGCAGCTGAGATAATACCTCCCAGTAATCCAAAGTCTAATTTTGAGTTATCAAACTTAAAACAACAGCCACACTAACTTATTAGCGAAAGTTGACTTAATTTCATTTCCAAGGCCTCTGTACTCTTAAATAAGTCCATTCTCTTCCATGAGCAGAATATGGAGTCACTGGGCTGCGTGACAAGGGAGAATTCATTCAGAAGCTTGAAAAATTAGCAAGTGGAGACAATCAAGATGGACCTGCATTCAGTGTCTGGGTTCTAATTCTGGCTTTGCCACTTACTATGACCTGGGGCATGTTACTGAACCATAGTCTGTACCTCAGTTTTCCCTTCTGTAAAATGGGGATAATAAAAAATGACTATCTCATAGGGTTGCTAGATTAAATGAGATAATATATATACAGAACCTGACATGTGGAAGAAACTCAGTGTTAGTTATCACCATTATTTATATTAAATAATAAGCCATATTTACAACTTTATCAGACATACTCAAGGCACCTTAGAGAAAGTTCTCTTTGCTAAGCAAATATTTAATAGCGAATAGTGTTAATTATACATTTATACACAATAGGAGAAAAGAGAGTTGTAATTTTTGAGAAAACAGCTTGGGAAGGAGCCTTTTTAGGCCTCCTTTGACACATTAGTTGTTGACAAAACAAACTTAAGAAAAGTTAAAATGAAGCTTATAAAAGTGAATCATCAAATGTAGAAGTTTTTCTAAACCCCCCAAAAGGCCATTAAAAATCTTATGGAAAATGACAGAGGAAAGGAAAGAATATAGGAAAGATGGTAGAGATTAGTTAACACAACGGATGAGGGATACCATTGGGCCATCTACAATGGCTTCTAAGCACATCTTTGTCAAGTGGTTCTAAGCCAAGAGTTTAAATAGTTCTGGGTCTTTAGCTTAGCTCTGCAGAAGTGAGTGACCATCTGTTCCACCAAGAAAATGCAAAAGCAACTCTGCATGCTAGGAAGTAATGTCAATCACAGCCTCCAGGGAAATAGTTTAGTGGTCTTTTTCCAATTAAGAATAGAATTTCTCTCCTTTCATGGGTAAAACTAGAATTTTTGCTTAACTCAAAGAGAGATAATTAATATGATTATTCAGGTTCCAAAGATGGGAAATTTTAATTATAATCCTAAATTTTAAAGTTTCTTGGCCAGACATGGTGGCTCACGACTGTAATCCCAGCACTTTTGGAGGCTGAGGCGGGAGGATGGCTTGAGCCCAGGCTTCAAAAACAGCCTGGGCAACATAGTGAGACCTCATCTCTACCAAAAAGAAAAAAGTTAAAAATTAGCCAGGAGGGGTGGTGCATGCCTGTAGTCCCAGCTAATTGGGAGGTTGAGGTGGGAGGATCACTTGAGCCCAGGAATTTGAGGTTGCTGTGAGCTAGGCTGACGCCATGGCACTCTAGCCTGAACGACAGAGCAAGACTCTATCTCAAAAAAAACACATATCTAAAATTTATTCCTTTAATTAAGTCCATGTGCATAGTTAGAATTTGGTTCCATCTGTGTTGAATGCTTTTGTCACATGACTAAGGAAAGGTCTCCATGATTCTCAGCAATGGTATCTTTTCTTTCTCATTTTGTAGGTTAAGAAGCTGACAATCCATCTCCCAGCAATTTCTGAGATTCATTTATCAAAGCTAGCTTATATGTAGTTTTAGAGTGTATGAAACACTGTAAATGAGCTCATTAAGCCACCAACAGAGTACTGAAGCTATTAATCCATGCTAGACATTTCTGGGATTACCTCTTAGGTTTGTCATTCCCCTTTCTGTAACAGAAAGAAAAATTATAAATGTGTTCTGCTCATTTAGAATGCCTAGAAGGAAAAAATCAAGCATTCCTTTATCTCCTGTAAGGTACATGTCTTTGACAGTTGATGATTTCACTGAAAAGAGCAATGACCCTTTTGTCTTTTCCCTTTACATGATATGAAGCAAACTATCCATGTAGTTAACAGAATGTCACAGTTGGAAAGGACCTTAAATCTAAACTTTTCACCCTACACTTAAGTGCTTGATGTACAATACAGCCACCAGATGATTATTTAGTAAATCTTAAAAGCAATATCATAAAACAAACCAATCCACATCCTCCAACTTTTGATTCCAGAAAAGAATTCTGAGCACAGGTACATATATACCCATACTATTAAGAATCGTTAGTTGCTATTTAAATAGCACAAGAGAAATTAGAATTACTTTCTAGAATTAGGGTTTATCTGTTATACTTTGCAGTGCTGTAATTTTTTCTAGTCCAAGGACTTAATCTGAACATTGAATATTTGTTGAACGTGGAAGACTGGACTCTAGGATCTTTAAAATAGTCCTTAATAAAATACAAAATATTTTTAAACCTGATTCATTAAATCATCAGCCTTCAACATAACTAGAAACATCAAAAGCAAATAAACTGGAGCTTGTATTTAAAAAGGAAAATGACGGTGTCCATTGCAAGGAACAGAAAAGGCTAAAGTGAGGGCAACACTTAGCTACTTCTGAGAAAATACTAGAAACTTTTAAATATAAGCTACAGTTCAGCAGCTTTTAAAATTTCATGTTTATTCATATTTTTCAAAATATATGTACATAAAAAAAGGAAGATTTACAACAGGAAAGATTGCCTTACATGCAACACAAATTCCAATGAACTCATGATGGGATCACACATGATTATGATCTAATTCAAGCCAATCTTCTCAAGTCCATTTCTCAGCCATACTTTAGGCTACAGAAGGGATCCCAGGAAACAATGCAAGTGGAATGAATAAGAAACAAACATTTTTTGCCTCTGGCAGCACTCAAGGGGCCAGAAGATGTACGCCAAAAAGTTTAAGACAATTAAAATGTCAAGTGCCACAGGGAAGAGAAATGATAACCAGAAATTGGTATTTCTCAAGTAGAAAGCTAGTACTATTTAACACAACTTCACAATACTAAAACAAATACAAATAAGAAAGGGTTAGGTAGTAGGGCTTCATTTGTTTTTCCTTTTTTTTTAGTATTTCAAAAAGAAAGCCACTTGCTTGATATCAAAAGTGCTGTGGAAAGAAAAGAAGGGAAAAAAACCCACAGATGAATCTGGAATCTAGTTTATTTTAGTGAATTGTATGTTTTTCCACTTAAATTTCTACATTAGCAATGATGTAACTCTCCAACATTTCCTTATAAAAAAGGCAAACAGGAAGTGACAACTCATGCTCCAAATATTAAAAAATAAATTTAAACATCTGATCAAGATTTGTTTTGATTTTTGGTAACACAGGTGACACCAGAAATCACAAATTCAATATATTCCTATACTTCCTCTTCGCTCAAAAACCAAGTGGTATAGAGAACTTGTGCTTGCTGTTAAAGGAATGCAATGCTCTGGGCTGGTGAAAAATACCTGGAAATTAATCAATGTGAAAGGTGACCCAAAGGAGTCATGCATCTTCAAAATCTAATGAGATCATACTATTTTTGGCTTATTCCCAAAGCTGTCTCTGTGTTTATAGTTGGAGAGAAAGGGTTAGTGGAGTGGTTTTTATAAATAAGATTAATTATTATAGCTATAACTGAAATCTCCACGCAAGAGGCGTTACATATTCAGTCGGTGCTATACTGCCTCCTTTTTACTTCCAGCACCTGACCAGCATACTGTTCTTGATGCTTTCTACAAATATAAAAATCTTTGCAAATGTTTAGAGAAAACTGGAAGGAAAAAAGAAAGTCAAAGCTGGCCATAAAAACAAATGGCGGTTGGGATAAGGAGAACAAAAAGGACAAGTATAGATTACATAGTTTAGGAAAGTCCAGGATTATTGCAGAAATTAAAATGACTGAGGGAAGGGGCAGGCACCAAGAACAGCACCTAAAGCTAACAAATGCCTAAACTGGTTTATTTATATTCTCTCCCCACAGTGTTCACAGGGGAGGAAAACAATGTAGTTTTAAAAGCATCAAAAACTAAAACAAATGCACACTGACCTTAGAAAATAAGATTTTTAATTTTGTCATGATACCCTTTTTTCCTATAAAATTTACTTTTTTGCTTTGAAAGTCTTCTTCATGGTGGATTTGCCTTTGCCAGGCAATTTCACTTCCTTTCTCACATTGGCTGCAGGCTTCTTTGAAGAGCCACCACCAGGTTTCTTGATGACTGAGGGTGAGGGTCTGGCTTTCTTGGCTGGAGTTTTGGCCTTAGGAGGGGCTTTCTTGGGCAGGGGCCTAGCTTTCCCCCGCTGGGCAGCTGAGACTTTAGGTGCAGGCTTGGATCCTCTCTTCTTCACAGATGCAGCCTTCCCCGGGGACTTGGCTGGGGTTTTCTTCTGCAACCTGCAAGAACCAAAGAGCAAAGGCAATCACTTACTATTAGGTCATTAAATATGAAATGTCAAATTTCGAATCAAAAGTTTAGTTTATTATATCTCAAACAAAAAGCAGTACAATTAATCAAAGTATGCACCTAAATTAATGACACACTTTTGCCATCTTAACAGTAGCTTGTTTATGCCAGCAGCAAAAAAGCCTGGAGAGCAAGTGGCGATAAAATCATGAAAGGTTTTTCCCACAGCTTGTGGAGAATTGAATATTTTCCTTTGAAAGAAGTGGTCCAAAGGCTGGAGGAAGTGGTAGTCAGTTGGTGCAAGGTCTGGTGAATACAGTGGATGAGAGAGAGTTTCCAAGTCCAGCCTCTGTAGTTTGAGCAGTGCTGTTTATGCAACATGTGGTCGAGTATTGTCTAGCAAGAGGATTGGCATGTCTCTACTGACCCATCTCAGCTACTTCATCGCAAGTATCTTCATCATTTCATCCAACTGGCTGCAAGCAGACAACCACTGTAATCGATTGACCAGGTTTCAGGAAGCTGTAGTGGATAAACACCAGCACTGGACCACTAAACAGACACCATTAGCTTTTTCTGATGAATATTCAGTTTTGGACTGTGTTTCGACAGTTCATTTTTATCCAGCCATGTGCTGAACACTTGCGATGGTCAAAAAAAAAATACATTTTTCACTGTATGTAACAATACAGTGTAGAAATGGTTCGCCTTTATGTTGTGACAGCAAAGAAAGGCAAGCTTCGAGATTTCTCTTCTGACGCTCATTTAATTCATGCAGTAACCCTCTATCCAGTTCCTTTACCTTGTCAATTTGTTTCAAATGGTCCAATACTGTTAGAATAGTAACATCAAACCTTGCTGCTAATTCACACTTAGGTTGAGATGGATTCGCTTCCACTACAGCTTTCAGCTCATCATTTCCACCTTGGTCTCAGGTCGCCCATGTGGCTCATTTTCAGGATTAAAATCACCAGAATGGAACTTCTTTCTCAAGCCATCGACATACTGTGAGTTCATTAGCCACAATCTTCTCAGATGCTTGATATTTCGAGCTGTCTGTGCTGCACTGGTTCCATGATGGAACTCATATTTGAAAATGACATGAATTTTTGACTTATCCGTGGTTTCACAAAAATTGCTTTAAAAAAAAAATTGAAGGATCATCACAAGTCAAATCGTGCATCTGAAAGACTGAAAATGTGCCTTCATAATAAAAATAAAATAAGATGTGTCAAAGTGAAATGTCAGAGATATCAACTGTCAAACTTAGTACTTAAGGAAATCAGACATTTCATACTTAATAACCTAATTCAGTGGTCCCCAATCTTTTAGGCACCAGGGACCCATTTTCATGGAAGACAATTTTTCCACACACAGGGTGTGTGTGTGTATCACATGTGTGTGTGTGACAGTTTCAAGATGATTCAAGCACAAGTGTACCTTACTTATATCATTATTACATTGTAATATATGATGAAATAATTAGACAACTCACGATAGGTTGGGGACCCCTGACCTAATACATGAGAAATCGTCTTTGCTAGGGCAACCAGATGAGGAGAAATAGCATAAGAAGTCACCTATGTTAAGAATAGAAATGTGACTTAATTTTTTACTAGAGCTTTACTAAAACTGTATAAAAATTCAACCAATTTATGGATGTGTACAAATAATTCCCTGATATTTTTCTTAGGGTAATATGGAATTGTTTTTCTTTGAATAACTAAACTATGGATATACATAGGTTTGACCAAAGAGTAAATGATATACTCACAGTGCTTCATAAGTTGAGAACCCCTGAATTTTTCAAGGGAGAAGTTAAATTCAAATGTTATATACAACCTGAGAAGGATCCTGAGCATCAAAATACTTTCTATCTTGAGCACCTCCTATTAGTACTATTTTCAGCTCTAAAATATTTATTATCTTCTCCACAAGAAGGGATTTTCACACATCCACACCTTCTCTTAGGTGGTGGCTCTTCATCCTCAGAGTCTTCTTCTGATGACTCATCTTCATCGTCATCTTCATCTTTAGAATCATCTGGCTCTTTCTTTGGAAATAGAACTCCTGGGCTGTGGGGAGGAAAAAAAAAGATTAAGTAAAACAGAAGTCCATGCAAGACAAAGAAAGTAACTGTGAACCTAGATGCTCTTCCCTGGATATTCTCCACTTCTTCTCAACCTCCACCCAAAATGTCAACTTAGGTTACATATGTAAGGTTACAATTTAACCTATTTTGAATACACATAAGAAGTTATGACAAATCTATAAAAGTCCCAAATCATACCTCATTCCCGTCCTCTGACCATTAATAAAACTGATCCTTGCCTTCTGCCGCAGCAGCCATTGGAGAGCCTGTGCTACCTCATGGCTGTGGGCCTCGACAAGGGCCACAAGGTGACCAAGAACATGAGCCAAGGCACAACCGCTGCCACGGGCACCTCACACCAAACACACCAAGTTTGTGGGGAACGTGATCCGAGATCCAAGAGGTGAGTGGCTTTGGCCTGTATGAGCTGCATGTCATGGAGCTGCTCAAGGTCTCCCAATGACAAATGGGCCCTCGAGTACATCAAGAAAAGGGTGGGGACACACATCCATGCTAAGAGAAAGCAATGTCCTGGCTGCAATGAGGAAAGCGGCTGCCAAGAAGGACTAAGCCCCCTCCCCTCTCTGAACAATAAAACTTTTATAGAAATACAAAAAAAAAAGAAAAAAAAGATCCTTAATCATTTGTTTAGTAAACAATTACTTAAATTCCTAATATGTGTCTGGCACTATATCAGCCAATGGGTATACAGCAGAGAACAGACTGCATAGCAATGTACACATTTTGCCCTTATAATACTGTCAACAGATCTCAAAAGACTGAATCTCTTCAAAGTTGTACAGAAATTTGGCAAGGATCCCCTAACTCATCTTTGCTCTAAATAGAAAAATTGATTCCTTTAATATGTTTTACAATAATGAAATCTTTATATATGTATTTATTTATTTTAGAGATGGGGTCTTGCTATGTTGCCCAGGCTGGACTTGAACTCACAGGCTCAGGCACTCCTCCTACCTCAGCCTCTTAAGTAGCTAGGACTACAGGTGCATAACACCACTCCTGGAAAATTATAACATTTTATGTGTGTACTTTGAGAATTAAGTTTAATGTTTAACATTTGAAAAATTCATATAATAAGCATTCAGCCAAGTAACACAACTGTGCACAAAACATAAGTAGGTTTACATCATAGTCTTGCTAAAATAGGGTCTTAGTGTACGTGTCATGGCACTTTACTGGAAATTAAAGCATAAGAAGGCTATAGCACCAGTGCACAGAACAATGGCTGGCCCACAGGAGGCACGCAATACATTTTTTTGTTTTCGATGAGTAAGTAAGGTATATACAAGTTTTCAAATAAATGTCCCTGTCTTTAAAGTATGAAGAAGGTAGAGTTAGAATTCTTATAAATAGTCAATGTCCTCCCCATCTGGTATTGGAAAATTAAAACATATATAATCCTTCAATAATCTTTTTTTCATTATCATTTACTTGATAAAGAAGGAATGAGATCAAAATGACCATCCAAGGATCTCAAAGAGTCTGATGTTTATTTCAGGAACAGCTGGCTAACAATAAGCTCTAGAAGGATAGCCAAAACTCCCCTGTTCTTATTTGACTGCATAATTCACTTATATGCAGATGTTTTTCAATCAAACACAGATCAGAAATATAGTATTCATAGGATGTAAACTCCTGTGTATATGGAAGGCCAAATTTTCAGATATGTAGGCTCCACAGGGCTGGACTGTGGATTTGCATATGCGTGGGCTTGGGTATACGTGGACGGTCCTGGAATCAATCCCCCTCATATACCACGGGATGACTGTAATTCTGGTTCAGTATAACAGTAATAAGGGTAAAATATGTTAAACCAAGCCTATAGTCTGGAATGAGATTTTAGATTTACAATGACCTATTAGAGGCTAAATGCTTACCTGGGGTAATAGGGAAAACAGAGCTGGAAGGTGCCACTGAACCCTTTCCCAGAGATCTGTTCCATCCACCCGTTCTTTTCGCATTTCTGCAAGGTTTTCTTCAGCAAATGCACTGAACAAAAAATTCAGGAATGAAGTTATTCAGATCTTATAAGTCTCTCAACCACAATCAGATGCCCACCAATTCAATGTCCTGTCACACACAGTAACTGACATGTGCTAAGTGAATCTTCCATGGTCAAAGCTATCAATTCTTTAAACATTTATTTAGTGTCGATAAATTTGGCAAGAGTTAAATTATGATGGAAAGACACATTAGAGACCATTGAGTTAAATTCTTCATTTCAAAAAAAAGGAAATAGGAGCCCAGAATGGTTAAGCAACTTGAGCCCAGAACAGTTAAGTAACCTACCCTAAGATAGCACATAAATGGTCAATAGTAGACCTAAAACTAAATTTCTCATTATTTTCCTTCCTTTATACATCTATTGTATACCAAGGTATTGATAATCATCTAGAGAGTATCTTAAGAAGATGAACAAAACCAATTCTTCATAAATCAGCAAATAGTAACAAAACAATATTGTGGTTCCTAAAGGCATCAATTATCGTCTTTCTTACAAAGACCTATTAAAAAATATATTTTATGGTGATTCAGCATCAAAAACCAGCTGCCAAATCATAAAACTGAAAAAATTATTAACCAAATTCATCTCTTTTTTTTTTTTTTTGAGACAGAGTCTCATTCTGTTGCCCTGGCTAGAGTGAGTGCCATGGCGTCAGCCTAGCTCACAGCAACCTCAAACTCCTGGGCTCAAGCGATCCTCCTAACTCAGCCTCCCGAGTCGCTGGGACCACAGGCATGCGCCATCGTGCCCAGCTAATTTTTTTTGTATATTTTTAGTTATCCACATCATTTCTTTCTATTTTTAGTAGAGACGGGGTCTTGCTCTTGCTCAGGCTGGTCTCGAACTCCTGTGCTCAAACAACGAGCCCGCCCGCCTCGGCCTCCCAGAGTGCTAGGATTATAGGCGTGAGCCACCGTGCCCAGCCCAAATTAATCTCTTCAAATATTTAGCCAACAGACAAAATCATGAAAGAGTTTATAAGAGTCAAAATGCATAATTAAACACAATATATATATTAAGTACACAGGCCAGGGACAGTGGCTCATGCCTGTAATCCTACCACTTTGGGAGGCTATGGTGGGGGGACTGCTTGAGGCCAGGAGTTTAAGACCAGCCTGAGCAACATAGCGAGACCCCATCTCTATAAAAAAATACAAAAATTAGCCAGGTGTGATGGTGCACACCTATTGTCCCAGCTACCTGGGAGGCTGAGGCAAGAGGATCACTTGAGCGCAAGAGTCTGAGGTTGCAGTGAGCAATGATGATGTCACTGCACCCTAGTCTGGGAAACAGAGCAAGACCTGTTTGGGGAAAAAAAAAAAAAAAAGTAGGCAAAAATGTAACTGCAAGGTGTTTTGAACCTAGAGATTTATCTAAATTATAATAAAAATATGTATCAGAAAAACTTCACAGGAAATAAAATTAACTTCTGATCAGTAGACACCGTAAATTAAGGGTAAATCTTGATTATTTCTGCTTTTCTTTTTGTAAATAATAAATTTGTGACTGGGCATGGTGGCTCATGCTTATAATCCCAGTACTTTGGGAGGCCAAAGCAGGAGAATCATTTGAGGTGAGGAGTTGAAGACCAGCCTGGACAACAGGAGACCCCATCTCTATGAAAAATACAAAAATTAGCCAGGTGCGGTGGCCCACACCTGTAGTCCCAGATACTCAGGAGGAAGAGGAGGGAGGATCACCTGAGCCCAGGAGTTCAAGGCTGCAGTGAGCTATGATTGTGCCACTGTACTCTAGCCTGGGCAGTAGAGCAAGACCCTGTTTATCAAAAAAAAAAAACAAAAAAGAAAAAATGAAAAAAAATTGTAAAGCTATTCTCTCTTGGTTTTGGGAGTCAGTAGTTAATACTTTGACATTAACAGCATGATCTCTAAGGTTTTTTCAAAAGAAAATTCCCCTAATCCCAGTTAAATGCATGGAACTCTGAATCTTACTTTGATAGTTAGAATTGGTCCCTGGGTGGTTCTCCAGGACATACTTCTTCAGAGCAGTGGTAGAGCAGGTCTTCGGCTCATTCATGGCAGCAATGGCAGACAAGATTGCATATTCCATCAGGCTTCCACCAAGCAGGGGTTTCTCCCCTGATTTCTTCAGCTGTTTTCCAAGGAGGAAGAGAAAAGCATCAAGACAACACTCTCCCAAAGCAGGTCAAGACAAGACTCCTCTGCACCAGGTGGGTCGGAGTTCCTGCATTAGCACAGATACGTTTTACAATAAATTGTCAGGTTAGGGACTTTCTCTTCCATTTACCATTTACCAGGTATTCAATCTAACTGAGGAGTCCTAACCTGCATATGGATATTTCTCCTTCCATTTACCCCTCCATCAACCCTAAAATAGCAATAGCCAATCTAACTCAAAGATACTGACAACTCCACCCCTATAAGTAGGTCAACCTGTTATAATCCCAATAAATTAAGACTCTTTTGAGAATACTTCTTTTTTCTGAATCTGAAAGATGAAGTACAGTTGACTCTCGAACGACAGGGATTTGAACTGTGCAGGACCACTTATACATGGATTTTCTTCTGCCTCTCCCACCCCTGAGACAACAAGACCAATTCCACTTCAACCTACTCAACATGAAGACAACAAGATGAAGACCTTTATGATGACCCACTTTCATTTAATGAATAATAAATATATTTTCTCTTCCTTATGATTTTAACATTTTTTTCTCTAGCTTACTTTATTGTAATACAGTATATAATACATACAACATACAAAATAGGTTGTTAACTGAGTATTTATGTCGTCAGTAAGGCTTCTGGTCAATAGTACGCTGTTAGTAGGTAAGTTTCTGGGGAATCAAAAGTCATATGCAGGTTTTTGACCATGAAGGGGGCAGGGATCAGTCCCCCAACCTCTACATTGTTTAAGAGTCAGTTGCAGTGATAAAAATAGTAAGTAGCCTTGTTAATCCTATAAGGAAAATTCTGATAAATATATCATACAATAGAAAATTATACAGCATATTATGAGGATGAAAGGCTGGGGAACAAAGGTTAGTACTAATAAGCAAAAGGAAAAAGGAAAAAATTAGGAATATTCTACAATAGTGATTAAGTGGTTCTTAAAGACTGGTCCACAACTTTCTGGGGGTTCTTGAGACCCTCTTAGAGGATCTGCAAGGTCAAACCTATTTTCATGATGAAACTAAATAGTGATTTGGTTTTTTTTCCACTGTGTCTACATTTGCACTGATAGTGCAGAAGCAACGGTGCTGCTTCTGTAAAACTGCTGCCACCTTACCACAAATCGAGGTACGGGCACAAAAATGTGGTTATTGTCTTCCTTACTGCTATGCATTATGGTTTTAAAAAATATAGCACCAATTCACTTAGGAGTGCCTTTGAAAAAGTAGTAAAAATCATTTTATTACATCTCGACCCTTGAGTGTGTATCTTTTTAATATTTTACGGGATGAAACAGGGAGAACACAAAATATCACTGCTACATACGGACGTATGACAGTCTTCAGGAAAGGTACCTCTGTCACTGAGTTGGGAGTTGAACTAGTTGCACTTTTCTTGTAATACTTTTTTTACTTGATGAAATAACTGACAGATAAACTATGGTTATTCAGACATGGGTATGGGGAAGATAGTATCTTCAAAATGAATTAAATGAGCCTGTCACTTCACGCCAAACAATATTATGATAAAATTCAACCTTTCACATGAAAATTTAAATTGTGGAAAATTTGTATCTATCATTGTGAGCTTGTTATCTTCCCAATACTTAAAATACTGTTCTTGTGAGATCAATGGCTGATACCAATGACTGATTTTTGTCATTGTATGATGAAATGCCAACATTTGGAAAATCTGCATAACCCAGTAAGCCACTATTTTCCAAATGACCAGTGCATTGTTATACAATTACGCATGGTTAAAAAATCTATTCAAAGTGCAAGACAGACCAATGAATTTAAGGTAACACCGTATAAGAAGTTCACTGATATGGTTTCAGGTTCCACACGGCAACTAACCTTTTAAGAATTATAAAATCAATCACTATAACAGATTACATTAACAGAATAAAGGACACAAACCACACAATTATCTCAATAGAAACAGAAAAAGCATTTGAAAAATTCAACCGTCTTTCAGGACAAAAACTCCCAACAAACTAGTAATACAGAAGAGAACTTTCTCAACCTGAAAATACGTATCTCTGAAAAACCTACCAGCTGGTGAAAGACTGAATGCTTTCTAAGATGGGGAACAAGGCAAGAATGTCTGCTCTCACCACTTCTATTCAACACTGTATTAAAGGTTCTATCCAGAATAATCAGGCCAGAAAAAGAAGTAAAAGACATGCAGATTGGAAAGGAAGAAGTAAAATGGTCTTTATTTGCAGGTAACGTGATCCTGTATGTAGAAAATTATAAGGAATCCACAAAAAAACTTTGAGAAAGAGTTCAGCAAGTTTGCAGTATACAAGATCAACAGACAAATCAATTATATTTCTATAAACTAGCATGAACAATATGAAAATGAAAGTAAGAAAACACTTCCATTCACTATAGCATGGAAACAGAATAAAATACTGGAGAATAAATTTAACAAAAGACTTGTATGCTGAAAACTACAAAATACTGCTGAGAGAAATTAAGAAGATATTCGGTGTTCATGGATTGGAACCCAACACCGTAAAGATAGTGATTCACTCCAAATTGATCTACAGGTTGAATGCAATTCCTACCAAAAATCCCAGCTGTTTTTTTTTAACTGATTGATTGACTGCAGAAATTGACAAGTGGAGTCTAAGATTTGTATGGCATTGCACAGGACCCAAAACAGACAAAACATTCTTGAAAAAGAGAATTTAAAATTCAAAATTTTAAAACTCACTATGAAGCCACAGTCACCAAGACAGTGTGGTACTGGCATCAGGAGTCACATATAAGCAAATGAAACACAATTTAGAGTCTAGAAACAAACTGATATATTTATGGTCAATTGATTTTTTAAAAAATTTTTTTATACTTTTTTTTTTTTTAAATAAAAGAGGCTTTCTTTTCTTTTCCTTTCTTTGACAGAGTCTCACTCTGTTGCCAGGGCTAAAGGGTCAATTGATTTTTGATAAGGTGCCAAGGCAATTCAATGAGGAAAGGATAGTCTTTTCAATACATGGTTCTGGGACAATTGGATAACCATATGCAAAAAGATAAATTAAAAATCTAATCTCATACTATAAACAAAACTTAATATGGATCATAGACCTAAATGTAAGTGCCCAAACTGTAAAACTCATAAAAGAAACTATAAAACATTAAAAAAATTAGCAGTCATCAACAGCATAAGCAATTTTAAAAAATGATAAATGGAGCTTCATCAAAATTAACTAAACAAGCCAGGCGAGGTGGCTCATGCCTGTAATCCTAGCACTCTGGGAGGCTGAGGCGGGTGGATTGTTTGAGCTCAGGAGTTCAAGGCCAGCTTAAGCAAGAGCGAGACCCCGTCTCTACCAAAAATAGAAAGAAATTAATTGGACAGCTAAAAATATATAGAAAAAATTAGCCGGGCATGGTGGCGCATGCCTGTAGTCCCAGCTACTTGGGAGCCTGAGGCAGTAGGATTGCTTGAGCCCAGGAGTCTGAGGTTGCTGTGAGCTAGGCTGATGCCACGGCACTCACTCTAGCCCGGGCAACAGAGTGAGACTCTGTCCAAAAAAAAAAAAAGAAAGTAGAGAAATAGATCCACACAAATATGGTCAATTGATTTCGAACAAAATTGAAAAGGCAATTCAGTGGAGAAAGTACAGTCTTTTCAACAAATGGTGCTACAACAATTGATATATATATATATGCAAAGACATTAACTTCAATTCATACCTTGTACAATACAGAAAAATTAACTAAAAATGGATCATAGGGATACTTCCCAATTCATTTTATGAGACCAGTATTACTCTGATGTTAAAGCCAAAGACATTATAAAGAAAGAAAACTACAGACCATTATCCCTTACAGATGAAAAAAAAATCCTAAATACTAGCAAACTGAATCCAGTAGCATATAAAAAGAAGTATACACTAAGACCAAATGAGATTTATTCCAGAAATATAAAGTTGGTTTAACGTATATAAATCAATATAATACATATTAATAAAATAAAGGACAGAACCCACATGATCATCTCAATAGATGCAGAAAAAGTATTTGACCAAGTCTAACACCGTTTCATGATACAAACAGTCAATAAACTAGGAATAGAAGGAAGCTTCCTCAACCTGGTAAAAGTCACTTATGAAAAATTTAGTGTTACTTAATCATAAAAGACTAAATGCTTTTCCCACAAAATCAGGAATAAGAGAACTTCTGCACTTGTCACCTCTAATTAACATTGTATTGGGGGTTCTGGCTAGGAAAATTAAGCAAGAAAAAAAAGGTATCCAGATTAGAAAGGAAGGAGTGTGACTATCACTCTCTCCAGATGGCATGACCTTATCTACAGAAATCCCGAAGAATCCACAAAAACTATCAAGATATAATAAGCAAGTTCACAAAAGTGGTAGAATACACAATCAATATATAAACATGTATTGTATTTCTATACCTTAGTAATAAACAACCAAAAGTAAAATTAAGAGAGCCATCCAATTTATAACAGCATCAAAAAGAACAAAATACTTAAGAATAAATTTAAACAAGGATGTGTAAAACTTACACACCTAAAACTACAAAACACTGCTGAAAGAAGTTAAAGATCTCGATAAATGGAAAGTCAGTCTGTGTTCATGGATGGAAGAATTATTATTAAAATGACAATACTACCAAAAGAAATCTACAGATTCAATGCAATTCCTATCAAAATCCCAGCTGGTTTTTTTTTGGAAATGGACAACTGATCCTAAAATTCATATGGAAAGCAAGGAACCCAGAATAGCCAAGACAATCTTAAAAAAGAACAAAGTTGGATGACTCACACTTTCTGATTTCAAAACTTACTATACAGTGTGGTACTCACATAAGTATATATATATATATATATATTCTTAATTCTATGTATATTAGAATTAAGAATCCAGACATAAGCCCTTACATCTATGGTCAGTTGATTTTGGAGAAGATCCCAAATTCAATGGGGAAATCGTAGTCTTTCAACAAATGGTCCTGAGACGAGTAAACATCCACATGCAAAAGAGTGAAGTTGGACCCCTATTTCATACCATATGCAAAATTAACACAAAAATGCATCGTAGACCCAAATGTAAGAGCAAACAGTATACAATTCTTGGAAGAAAATGTAGATTTTCATGACTTTGGATTAGGTAATGATATTTTATATGTGACACCAAAAGCACAAATGACAAAAGAAAAAATAAATAAATTTGTCATCACCAAAATAAAAAACTTTTTGTGCTTCAAAGGATACCATAGAGGAAGTACAAAGACAACCCACATGATGGGAGAAAATATTTGCAAATCACACATTTGATAAGAGACTTGTATTCAGACTATATATAAAAAGAACTCTTACAACTTAACATTAAAAAGACAAATAGCTCAATTAAAAAATGAGCAGAAGATTTGAACAGACATCTCTCCCAGAAAAAGATATGCAAATGGTCAATAAGTACATTAAAAGATGCTCTATATCATCATTCATTAGGAAATGTAAATTATTAATAAAACCACAATAGGATGGCTGTAATAAAAAAGATGGACAATAACAAGTATTGGAGAGAGTATGAAGAAATTGGAACTCTCATACAGGGCTGGTGAGAATACAAAATGGTACCACTGCTTTGTAAATCAGTCTGGCATATGACTCAGAAATCTCATTTACAAGATTAAGAATTGAAAATACATGTCCACACCAAAATTTGTATACAAAATGTTCATAGCGACAGTATTTATTTTTTAAATTTTTCTTTTTTCCTCATCCCCTCTTCCTGCGACAGTGTTTATAATAGCCGAAAAGTAAAACCACCCAAATGTCTGTCAACTGATGGATCAACAAAATGTGATATATCCATGTAATGGATTTTTAGTCATCGAAAGCACTGATATATCTATGAAGAAAAGTTATAATTAAAAAATTAAATCACGAGTATGTGGAGACTCAGAGGTTCTTTCTCCTTCAGAAATCTGTTCCTCAGAAACAACAAAAAAAATTAGAACCTATGTCTATTTCATGTTCTCAGCAAGATTGAAGTGGATTCTACATCTAACTTTATCAAGTTGTCCTAGAAAACGAGCAGCCAAGAAAGACTGATTAGAGACGAGAGATGTGGTTTTGGAGTTAAAAATCACAGAGGAGAAAATGCATGACAGATTGTACATGGAAATTATTGAATTAGGGAAGATAAACCACGATTTGTCCCAACAGAAATAAAAATAAATTTTTTTAAGTTTGAAGAAAAAAATCAAGCAGTAAGAGGAATATGTCGTTACATAACAAATCTTTTTCTTCCTTTATTTTTTAAAGAAAGAACTAGCAGAGTTGAAATCGCCTCTGAAGAATGAATTAGAGGAGACTGAAGTTTTTTATCATAAGTCTTGAAAAAATTTATGACTTTTTCTGTTAGAAATATAAAAAATTTCTTAAAAAGTCTTCAAATTGAGAATGTGTATTATGATCTGGGCAAACTTAATGAAAATACTAACCAACATAGACATATCCTGGTGGAAATGTCAATATGATGGGAGGATGGAGAATCAGGTTGCTTTTGGACTTAGAGGTAACTCTAAATACCTGAAGGCAATAGGACTTTGTTTCATTGGCATTTTTGTTCTATTGTCAGTGGCATCTAACTTTTTCAAATGTTTATTGATCATTTGTGTAATAGTTGAGATTGTAATTTCTAAAAAATTGTAGAGAGGGAAAAAGTTGCTATTTTAAAGAACTAACAGCAGCTTCTTCTGCCCTCTAATGGCATAATTCATCTCAGGGGAATTGTTTCTTGGTTCAGAAAAATACTTCAATGACGAATTTCAGTTGAAGAGATTAAGAACCTATAATGTAGGACAAAAAAGAAGGGATGAAAACGTGCATAGTAAAATGAGAGGATGTGATGTTCTGAGAAAATAGGGGAGAAACGTTATAAAATTTATGAAGATTGTATGACTCTACCACAATGAGAACATCAGAAGAGGAAAATCAGCACCAGGAAGAGACATCAGGAAATCAGAAAGGAGCACACTGAGATAAACGAGGTCTCAAACAACAATCATCAGAAATATTGGGGGAAATAAACAAACAAAAAAAAGAAATATTGGGGAAGATCCTGGATTTCCAGTTGACTGGACAGTTGAAATAATAAAGACCTAAACTATTAAAGAGAAGGTGATCCTAGAAGATGGGAGGAATATAATCTAGGTTAAAACATATTTTAACAATTAATATCAAGGTATTAATAACAATATTAAGGTGCTAACATTTCTACAATATTTTATTTTGAATCCTAAATATATAAAATATTAGATAAAAATATTTACATCTATTGTAGAATTTTAAAATGTGAAATTTTTTTTCTCTAAGTGGTTATCTGGTTCTCTCAAAGCTATGTATTAATATTTAAAAATCTATCCCAGTCACATTTACATATGCTTCAACTGTTATGTTACTTTTATATTTGGGCCAATTTCTGGCATTTTGCTCAATTCCACTGACTCTTCTGCCTATTCTACTACCAATAGCACAATGCTTTGAAAATTGTATGTCCCTACTCCCCCACCCAACCCTGTAACAGCCGGGGAAAGAGGGCTGTGCAGCCTGGCCTCCTTCCTGGCAAAGAGACCAGCTATAACAAATCTGGTTTTGGACAGAATCTTCCTCCATTCTCAACATTATAGCCTATGCTTCAGGTTTCCTTTGTGCAATTTTCATATTAAGGGACTGCAAAAGGAATATTCCTCATTAGCTCCATGATCTCTACCTTCCCTCCAAATTTTGGGGTGTTCATAATCCTGTTCTACTCGAGCTTCCCAAGAAGTCATCTGCTTTCTCAAGGAAGAACTGTCATTTGATGGGTATCTATTTCTTTTCTCCATTTTAAACTTTTAAGATGTGGTACCATAGCAGAAATTCCACATTTCTGGCTATGTCTGTCCCTTCTATCCTCTCCTAGTTTTAAGCACTGATATAGTTTTCTCTATCTTCATTTTTCATCATATTTGTTTTCACTGATTTTAGCTTTTGGGATATGAGAAGGAATCAGTCTACCACCTTTATGTATTAAGCTAGGTTAAAAAATAAATATCAAAATGTTATTAAGGTGTCAATCTTTTGACAAAAGGATAGTATTTTATTTTGAATTCTAAATGTATGTCCATCCTCACAGTAGAATCTTTAACTGTTAAAGACTTTAAAATTAGAAACCTAAATTGAAAAAGATTCACACTGGCCAAGCCAACTTCACAGCAAACTACTAAATAGCCACATTTCAAACAAAGTGGGAAAGTAAAATTCATGTTCATGTTGGCTTTAATATGAGATCACTGTTCACTCCTCATTAAGTTTAGTAAAGGGAAAAGTGCATAAACAAATTAGTTATTTTTTAGAAGTCCTTTTAACATGATCCTAAAGATAATCTCAAAAGCTTATATCAAAGAGGAGCCTTGCTTAATAAGCTGTTTATACTTTAGATTACTGAAAGAATTCACCTGAAATCTTTAAATATTCCTGTTAGCCCTATTTCTTTCATATTAATATGCTGAAGTTATTCACATACAGCAGCTCCACAGTACCCTTTATCAAGGATTTAAGTGGCATACTTAATCCAATTCTATTCTTTCATGACCATTTCAATTTTCGAAATTAAAAATGTTTGTGAAAATTTTTTATGTCAAAGGGATGTTTATGATATATAAGAAAAAAAGCAGGGTATACACTTTATATACATAATAAACATATATTTTTATATATACACATATACATACATATATACATACACACATGAGGCTTTTTTCTTGTTAAAAATAACAGAGAACCACTGAAGCTAGCTTAATTAAATAAGCAGTAGTATAAAAAGGGCTCAGAAAGAGCATGTTCCCAATCAGAGGTTTCGTTCTATATAGTTTTACACAATAAGAACAGCATTCATTAAAGGAGCTAAAGACAGGAAAAAGTGGACAACACATACCTGGGGACACTTGCACAAATTGGGATGAATAAACCATTAAGTAGCTTTTTACCCCTCTGAAATCCCTGGCTTAAATATTTTGGAGAGGGTTTACCTCCCTTCATTTGGCATGCTGACACTAGCAAAGGAGTTATTTTTTTAAGCTTCTGATTTTAACATTTTGGAATATCTTTGGCACACCAAAGCACCTAAGTACTGGAAGGATACTATTATACTTCTCAAAGCTATAGTAGGTCACCAATTAATTTCCTCCCTTAAAAAACTGACATGTTGCTGGTTGTCCATGAAGTTTGCTCTTACTGGCCTCTGCACATATTTCTTCTGGCCACCGTGTAGGTTAGAATTAATTTGCTTGGTAAAACTTAACCTCAAAGTTAAAAAAAAGCATTTGATTTCATTATTTCAAACATTTATTGATTACCATGTGCAAGGCATAGTTTGACTTCCAGAATATAAACCAGATTTTTTTTTTTTTTAAATGACATGGTCTCGTTCTGTTGCCCAGGCTGGAGTGCAGTGGTGCAATCATAGCTGCAACTTCAAACTCCTGGGCTCAGGCAATCCTGCTTCAGATTCCCAATTAGCTGGGACTATAGGCATGTGCCACCATGCTTGGCTTTTTACCTTTATTTTTGGTAGAGATGGGCTCTTGCTATGTTGCCCAGGCTGGCCTTGAACTCCTGACCTCAAGCGATCCTCCCGCCTTGGCCTCCCAAAGTGCTTGGATTACATGCTTAAGCCTCCATGCCCAACCCAGACATTCTTTTTGAGGAACTCATGCTTAGTTCAGTGAGGGAGGCAACCAAACATAGCCCATAGAAAGCAATTTGGAAGGTGTTACTACAGTATGTTCAGTGATGCTGTTGCACCTCGGGTGTGTAGGGTGGGGTGGGATGGGGGGAAGGAATGATTTAAAAAAGGTAACCTAATTCTCTACCAATCAGGAGGAAATTATGAGGCAGGCAAAGGAGGAAGTTAATTCCAGTCAGATGAAACAGCCAAGTGCTACAGACAGGGAGATAGAACATGTCACTCTTGGAGAAGAGCAAAAATAGGAGGATTCTTACGTGCCAGCCCGACTCTTCCACATGGTAGGGTTGAATTGATTAGGCAGTAGCTTGAATATCCAAGGTTGAACTGAACTTCCACAGGCAGTGGACTTTCCTGCTTAATGTAAGACACATCAAGAGCCACTGGAATTTTTACGGTGCTTAAATAAAGTACGAACACTTGGCATGACACCTGGCAAATAAATTTCTTACATTGTCTTTCAAGACTTTAGTTTTGTTAAGCAGTGTTCAGCACCCTAATCCAGGTTTTAAGGTTAGCTGTTTAAGTGCCGCAGGCTTTTGGGATATTAGTATATGGTTGAAATGACAGGGTATAGGTAACTAGAGAAGGGAAATAATACAAATAGTGACTAATGGGTGAGTTGAAACCTCAAGCCTAAATAAAACCAACAGAGAATGGAGCTGGAAGACCAAATTGGGGATGAAATACTGGATCTCAAATCTAAAAGGGGAACTGTCGTAGGAATGGACTGCAGTTAAAGATTAGTTTAGCTTAAAATTAAAGAACAATGAGCTTCAGTAATATAATTGACTTCAGATGATGCAATTTACGATAAAAAGTCAGTCTGGGTGCCAAATCCTATGAATGTGAGATATAATCTGATCTTTGGTCCAGATTAGCAGGAATTAAGCACATAATCCAGCCAGATTATCTGAAAGTGGAAATGGCCGTACGTGTTATGTGTGGGGTGGTGAAAGGTTGGGATGGTTAGAACAGGCATCCCACCCCTGACAACAGGGGTGTCTGGGAATAAGCAAATGTAATTAAGCATCACAACAAAAGCAGAGCCCTTTAGAGGAAAGCTGCTTTGATTCAAAGGCAGCATTTCTCAAATTTAATTCAGCCCTGAATGACTTTCATGTTTACAGTACTTGTGTTGCCTATATAATTTTTCTTTAAATCACTTAATATTTTTAAAATATTAAATGTTACACTAAAAAAACATTCAAAAGTGTGTATACCACTGAAAACCAATACCAACAATAGAATACAGTGCTGTACACACAGCACACTCTGGAAATACTGAGCCAAGGCAGGTTAATAGGACATTGCTGCTAATGTCAATCCTTTCCTTCATCTCCTACTACCAAAGTCCATGCCCCCTCACACAGTACTTTTGGACCACCACAGACCAGAACCGGTCCCTTTTCCCAATACGGATTATTTTTTTAATCCCTGTTTACACCGCGTTTCTAAATTACCATTCTCTTATTCCCCTCAAATCCTTTCAGTTGCTCTTCATTGTCCACAATACACTTCCTGAACCACAGTAATGAAGGACACCATCATAGTCTTACCTAGCACTTACTGCTTGATTTTGTCAACTGAGCAGATTAGGTACGCCAGACTCACTGGCTTAGCTGCATTCCATTTTATCAAGGAATCTAATACTCATTTATCAGGGTTTTAAGAAAAATGTGGCCATAAACATCACAATTCCTTATTTTTAAAATTTAAATCCAAACTGTTTTAGAAATTCAAACTAATTACTGTATCAAGACTCGCCTAGATTTATTTAACCACATCTCCAATTAATCCTGATTTATTTCTAGCCACCTACCACCAGCCCACATATGAAGTGTATCTTCAATCTTTAGTTTAGAATTTTGCATATTCAGTTCAGCCTATATTAAAAAAAAATCAAAGGATTTTTAAAATAGAGAAATGGAAGGGGGAAGAGATATGACACTACTTTCTTTAAATAATGCAAATAATTCAACATTTGAAAAGTTTACTGAAAACTTTTATTGTAATCAAAAAGTGACATAACGGGATTGTAATGAATTCAGCAAATCATTCTGCTGATATTTTAGAACTGATATCAGCTTTTGCCAGGCAATTAAAAAAATTCAAATGTGAAAATTTCACAGTACAGTAAACTCCACCCCAACTAATTCATGGTGGTTAAAAATAATAGGCCCTAGGCAAAACCTCTCATGTTACATGGTCACAACTCACAATTCTGTACAAAAGTTCGTGTTATAAAGCTCTGATGTAAAAATCAAATAATCAAGCAGCAATATTTTAAGTGCAGCACAGGGTCTTCCATGTCATTATTTACAAGGCTTGAATCTCTTTACATTATAACAAAATTTAATACAGATGACTTAGTAATTAAGTCAATTTTTAAAATCTGTCCTTTTACACAGTGACAGATTTCACTTTTTGGTCATCTTTCTCCTTCTCCTTTTCTTTATCTTTGTTCTTCTTTGACTTCTTTTTCTTATGTTTGTGTTTTTGGCTTTTTTCCAATTCTGCTTCAGTGCCTGCATGTTTCTTATGCTTCTTATGTTTTTTATGTTTCTTGTGCTTTTTCTTTTCCTTCTTTTTCTTCTTCTTCTTGCTGTCCTGACTTTCTGCTGAGCTGGCACTGCTACTGTGGCTTCGGGTCTGGCTGCCAGAAGGGCTATGACTTCGGCTTGGACTAACACTAGGGCTGCTTTGACTCTGGCTTCTTATGCCCACCTGGCCAACTGCTGCTGGGTCTACGCTCTCTTTTGCTTTCTCCATTATTTTATCTTTCAGGTCCTTAGAAATGTTTCCTGAAGTTTCCTCCTCTTTTATAGACACATTACTTTCACTGTCTGTTTCATTATAGTCTGGTTCGAAAGCAGCTTCATCAGTTTCTCTAGTTAAGTCCGAGGAAAGTCGAGAGGAATGACTTAATTGGGGTTTAGGCTTGACAGCATTCTTGTCAATTTGCCCAGGAATTTGCTCTTTTTCAATCTGTGTGTCTGGTGGGTTAAGTATATAAAGTAATTTATTGCCACTTGACTCTTTATTATTCCTTGCTTCTAATATATGCTTTTCACGATCCTTGCAAGGATTTTTCTCCACAGACTTTGTCTCTTCACTTGACCGTTTAGTGTCATAAGTGGCTTTGTGATCATGAGGTTTCTTGTCTCTTGAAGGACTAGAATTACTTTTTTTGGACTCTCCTGTTCCTTTTTTAGGCAAATCTCTCTCTTCCCTCAGCTTATTTTTCTGTCCAGATGCAGAATCTTTATTCCGAGAAGGAGAGTCTTTTCTTCTTGTTAATTCATTCCTTTCATCTCTACGTTTGGAGCTTGAATACTCTCTGCTGTCATAGTCAGCCTTTTTGTCTCTACTGGGAGTGAAGTCTTTATTTGAAGAACCACGGACAGAATCATGCTTATCTGAAGTTCTAGTCTCTTTGGAAGATTGAGACAGATTTTTGAAATTTCCTTGTTCATTTAGACGGTCCAAATTACTATCTTTCTCTGGCTGAGTGATGGTCTTCCTCTTTTCTAGGTTTTCCTTTTCCAATACTGAATGATCTCGATCTTTGGTTTTCCCTTTTTCACTAGATGTAGAGTTTTTTGAACTTTTGACCTCATGTTGTATAATTTCATGGCTCACCTCCTTGGTGAATTTCTGAATTTTCTCTGATTGCTCACTTTCTTTCTCAGTATATTTGACTGTATTTGATGGCTTAGTACTAACATTTTTTATGACACTAGCAGGTTTTCCTACACTTGATATAGGCTGTGTAGATTTAACATCTTCTTCTTCAGATTCAAAGTCATCTTTATCCCATTTGGATTGAGGAACTTGAATCATAATAATAACATCTTCAGCAGGCGCTGTATTGTCATTATTATATTCTTCCATAGTTTTAATGACAGTTCGTTTTGTATCTGTTCTTTCTTCAGATTTCCGCACAGGACTGCCTCCAGTTGAGCTCGTACTAAAAAGAATAAAAATATTTTTAATTAATGAAGAATTTACTATTAATTATAAAACACTGATAAATATAAAAATGCTAACTTAAACACAATAAATGTCCTTTCAATTTTAAAAAGCCAAATTATCCTGCTCTAACAAAGATACACATGATTTAAGAATATGATTGCATAAAAACAAATGTGGTTCACCCCCCAAATTTACTTATAACCTTGTCTTTAACAATTCTTTTCTTTAAAGGAAACAAAAGAGTACAACCAGCCTAATCCCCAGGATCATTACATTCTTAATTAACATAAGAAGTATAAGCAAGGATAAAATTAAATAAAATCCTTTCCCAAAACAAACATCCACACCCACCCACCATCAGATACCTGGTATAATCCACAAGAGTTGAGCTGGATCCTTCAGTCCCAGTTACTTTTCGTCTGACCTTTCCTTTGACTTTTTCTTGTTTAACTTTGCTAGATGTTGACTCCAATTTTTCAGAAGGCTCTTTTGTATTAGATATATTTTCTGTACTTCCAATTTTTTTTCCAGTTTCTCTGTTGAGCTTGATTTTTTTGGCTGGAGCTGTTGATGATGAAATTTTGTCCTTTTCGGGGGTCCTATCCAATTTTTCAATATCAGGTTCCATTTTGCGCTTTGGTGATGGTTTCACTATTTCAGTTACTTCTAGTTTAGAGACTTTCAGTGAAGACTCAAAATCTTTATCTACACTTTTTTCTTCAGTTTTTCTTTTTCTTTTTTCTCCCTTGTTATCAAGTGGTTTATTTTTCTCATTAGGCTTCTTGGCCTTTTCTTCCTTATTAGTTAGCTTTTCTGATTTGACATCTTTGGAATAGTCCTTCTTTACTTTTTCCTCTTTGACTGGTTTTGTCTCTTGGTGTTCTTTTGCTGATTTAGAGTGAGCTTTTCTGGGGGTTCCAATGATCTTTTCATCTTTCTGAGAGGAAAATGATGATTTAGCATTGTCAGTCTTTGGAGTCTCCTCTTTGGCTTTTTTAAGTGGAGGTTCAGATCGAGGAGATTTTTCACGCTCTCCATCTAGCTTTTCTTGGGGTCCTTTAGCAGGCTTTACACTTTCTTTTTTGGACACAGTAGATCCATCATTTTTCCGTTTGGTCTTGTCACCTTTTGCTTTTGGTTTATCTTTTTCTCTCTTGTCTTTTTCAGACACTGATTTAAAAGTGATGGATTCTGCATCCATTGGTTCATCTCGAACAGGTGTAGCATCATCTCTACTTGGGAGAACAAACAATGAGTCTGTTTTATTTTCTTCAACACCTGTTGGTTCTCTTGATTTCCTAGAAGTCTCTAATAACTCTGGGTTCAGAAAACCTTCACTTTCTTCCCCTTTTCTTCTTTTTCTATGTTTCTTATGCTTATTTCCTTTAGCATCTCCTGGAGCATTTTCACTCTCCTTCTCTTTTGACTTTGTATTGTCCTTCTGATTGTGACCATCTCTTGTGGAAAGCTTTTCTGGATAGTTGCCACCTATGTTTCGACTTCTGTGACTCTGCCCACCAACATAATCTTCTCTGCGGCCTCTCGTGAAGGGAGAGTTCCTGATATTAAGCGGTAAAAATCTCTCTGGAGAAAAGTTCTCTCTATTTGTTGAGGGTCTAGGCTGTGCTCCGGCAGCATAACCTTTATAATATTTTTCATACCACTCTCTGTATTTTCTCTCCCATTCTCGGTAACGCTCTTTTTCAAATGGGTCTCTAAAGTCAACACTCCTCCCATAATAAGCTTTCATGTCATAAGGTGGTGGAACTTCTCTGTATCTATTAAAATATTCACGTTCTGTTTCCCCTTGAGGTACATTACGTTTATTAGGAGATTGCCCCCGAAATGCTTGAGGGGATCTTGATCGTGAATGGTACCGTCTATATGGGGGTGACCTTGACCTAGACCGATGATATCCATGAGATCTAGATCGTGAACGGTAATTTCGACTCTTGCCTCTGCCTCTTCTGGGGTATGGAGGTGATCGTGAATAGGAACGAGAATGTGAGCGGCTGAACGATCGAGAATAAGAGCGTGAACGCGTTGAACCAGATCTTGATTTAGAATAAGTATATGAACTTCTTGAATATGAAGATCCACTATAGGGAGATTTAGACCTAGAAACAAAAACAAAACAACAGTTGACAGTTGAGAAATATACACAAAATAAAAGACAGAATCTCAGATTCTAGCATTCTGTCCTCACGGTTTCATCTTTCTTTATATCAAGTTTCATCTTAGATGATTAAAGAGGTGCAATGACCTCTATTGAAATGGAATAAAGTGCACAAATCAGAGCAATCACTTGTTACAAAATAAAAGTGAAATCTTAACAATTAGAGTGAAGTGCATTAATGTACCGTGAGTTATATGAGCTAACTAACATTAAAAAAAATGCCAATTAAATTAAATTTCACTTCCTATCTAATTATTTAAGTAGGAGTCCATTTTTTGTCCTATACTGGCCAATAGCCTAGTTTTAAAAGGAACCACATTTGAAGTATAAAGCTAAAAAATAAAGTCTTTTAAACAAACTTCCAGGGAATTTTTATAATTCAGTTTTTCTAGCAATAAAGCAATTTCTATTCTACCACTACTTCAATTTAATTATACAGGTTAATGTTCCAGCAAGAAGCTGTAGCCTTATGGTAAAAGGGTCCTCAGAAATGTTCTTTGGCTATTCTATTTCTTTCCGAGCAAAAACATTTCCCAATTATTTCATACTATAAATAACTTCAAGGGACAAGGGCAATTTAATCCCCATAAACTGCTAGTTCTACACAATAGAATTTACACTGAGACATTACTTCATTAAACAGATATTGGGAAATAAGCTATATCTTCATTTCTGTATACCTAGACCGAATCAGAAAAATTCCAAAAGTGCAATGTTATTTATATCCATAGCTAATCCCTGGATATTCAAAGTCCCATTTGTAATTCTGTTGTGAAGGCTTGCAAAACACTAACCTGGAAAATGAGCGCCTACGCTCCTTTTGAATCTTTTTGTATTCCATCAATTCCTTAGCAAAATCATTTGTAAACTCATCTAGCTTGGACTTTTTCTTTTCCCTAGTAAAATAAAGTTAAAGAGTGAAAGTTAACAAAAACCATTTAAGAAAACTAACAAGACAAATGTAATTAGATCATGAATGAAATGAATGAAATTGTCATTAGTTTTCCACTTTAAAACTATAAATAACTAGGAATCCCTGAGGAAGTTGCTTATATGGCTTTGGTTTAAATTTTAGGTGAATTTTCTCGTACTAACTGGAAACACTGGAAAATGTTTCCAAAGATACCTATTTAATGTTATATCAGAAAATGAACAAAGTGTATAATAATTTCAAATTAAAATACTTACTCTTCTTTTAGTCGTCGTTGCTCTCTATAGAATTCTTCCCTGGATAAAGGTGGTGCTTGGGTTGTTGGGATGGTATTTGAATGAGCTGTCTGTACTCCTGATGACACCCAAGGTGTAGATAAATTGGCAGGAGCTGGAGGAAACCCGGGAGGAGGGACACTATACCCAGCAGGTGGTGGCTGGCCAGGAGGAAACTGAGGAGAAAACTGTGGGGGAGGAACACCTGGAGGGAGAGGAAGTGTATGGGGAGGAGGTGGATACAAGGGAGGTGGTGGAACAGGTACAAAGACTGGAGTTGCTGGTAGTGATGGGCCTTGAGTCCTCTGTGATCTTTCGCTGTGGTGTCGCCCACGGTTTATACTTCTGGAGAAATAAATTCCAAGATATTATTCCTTCGAATTAAAGTTATCTAAGTTTGTCTTTTCTATCTAAAACTATTTTCAAACTTACAAACAATGGAATAGATTCAACTATTCAAGGAGCATAGAAACACTGGTAGCATTTATTTGTAAAAGTAACTTTATAACAAAATCTTATTTTTAAGGCCACTTAGGGACTGAGATGATACAAATTTATAGGACCTTCTCTATATAAAAATACTATAATAAACAAAAAATTATATATATATATATTTTAGAGGCTGGGTCTTGCTCTGTCACCCAGGCTAGAGTGCAGTGCCATGATCACAGCTCACTATAACCTCTAACTCCTAGGTCAAGTGATCCTTCCATCTCAGCCTCCCAAGTAGCTGGGAATACAAGTGTATACCATCACATCAGCTAATTTTTAAATTTTTTGTAGAAAGGGGGTCTTGTTATGTTCTCCAGGCTGGTCTCGAACTCCTAGCCTCATCTCTTGCCTTGACCTCCGGAAGTGCTTGGATTATAGGCATGAGTCATCACACCTGGTCTGAAAATACTATTTTTAAAAGTTCTCTTTTGTGAAGTTTACATTGATTATCACTCCATTAATTATTACCTGTTACTTCCTCATCTGTCTTTTGAAGGAACTGACAGGTCAATGCTACTGTGACCTAGTTCTCCCCAAAATGCTTTTTGTGCCCAAAAGTTTGAATAAAGAAAAACCACTTCCTATAACCACCTTTTTTGAGAAGTGGATGAAGATCATACAAAGTAGAATATCGGTTTTAATATCTGTAATTAACAACTAAAAATCTCAATGTTTTCTCTCAAAGGGTTAAGTAAAAATAAATGCTGGCTAAAGTTTCTTTGTGCTTCATCAAAGAAACAAAGTGGGCTTACTTGTGTTAAGCTAAAGGTTCTTTAAATTATAGGCAACTGGTATACAACAGCAGTAGCAGGGATTTAGATTTTAAGTCTCTTTTCAGAAAGCCATGAATTAGTAAATATTAGCTTCTTTTAACATGTGAATTTTAGTAATGAAATAGTAAATCTTCATAAGCTTAGCAATTCTCAATGCAGCACTAGAAGATACTCTTAATGTTCTTGTTATAAAGTTTTGGAGGCCCCTTTACCCTGGAGGAGACTATGACCTAGACAGTAAGACCTACATGGCTTACTTCTTAGATTAATATTGTTTGTGCCTGCCAAGGGCAAGAGCCCCTAACAATATCCTTGTCTCTTCTTTTGGAAAAAGGGAGGTAAGGGAGGACTAGGACAGTTGAGTCTAGAAGAGAAATAAACGCAATTCTTCTTCACACTTGGGAGGTGAGCTAGTTAATTTTTATGTTAAATTGATATCCTAAATATTGTCTGGGCTTTAGTGACCTTCTTCCATTACTTTATTTCTACTCTTCCATTTACTACCCTCCCAAGAGGGTAAAAGCAAGCCCACATTATGCTCTGTGCTAATAGGGAGAAAGTAATCACTGGGAAGGAATATAAATAATGTAGTCTTAAAAACCATCATTTAAAATACTAAATGTAATTTATTATTTTCTAGGCCTCTTTAAGGACAATTACCGAGGATTTACGAGATAAGCAAAATCCAAACAAATGACCCCCCGTTCTTCTGCCATTGCTGTGCTTTAATTTCTTTGTGGTATATTTTTTAGTATGTCATAAGATCATTATTTTCAGATTTTTAGCATGCCTACCTGTAGCAGCTCCTCTCCCCCCTTCTAATTTGCTGTGGTGGAGAAACCAGATAGCCAAGCTTATTGGAACTGTGTGGAAGAAAAAAGATAAAATAGGCTTGTGTATTTTTCCATGGGTATAATACATGACCATTCCATGTATAGACATTAAGACACCTATTTTAACTACTTTGAAAACCTTTTCCTATTTCCTGATTTTCTTTTAATGTGCTTTCCCTCTTTTATTTAAAGATAGGGTCTTGCTCTGTTGCCCAGGCTGGAGTACAGTGGTGGATTCATAGCACACTGCTGCCTCAAACTCCTGGTTAAGTGATTCTCCTGTCTCACTCTCCCAAGTAGCTGGGACTACAGGTGCATGTCACCACACCTGTCTACTTTCTGAGTCTTCACTTGTTCCAGATAGAAGAGATCTGAGCAAATATTATTTTTACTTAAAATTAGCTGCTTCTCCCCTGAATAACTGTAGTAGTAACAATAATCAAACCTCAATGTATTATATTTTATGTAATATTTTAATTTACTCATTAATTTTATTTTTGAGACAGGGTCTCAACTTATTTATTTATGAGACAGGCTCTTGCTGTCAGTAGCACAATCATAGCTCACTGCAACCTAGAACTCTTGGGCTCAAGCAATCTTCCTGCCTCAGTCGCCAGAGTAGCTGGGACTACAAGCATGTGCCACCACACCTGGCCAGTTTTTTTTTTTGTAGAGGTAGAGTCTCACTATGCTGCCCAGGCTGGTCTGGAATTCCTGGTCTCAAGTGATCCTCCTGCCTCAGCTTTCCAAAGTGCTGGAATTACAGGTGTAAGCCACCACGTCCAGCCAATTTTCTGTAATATTATATTTTAATTAGTATTCTATAATTGCCTTTACTACACTATACAGGCAGTTTACATGTTAAGGTAGGTAGCAGCATTCCAATTCTACAAATGAGGAAGTGGAGGCTACTGTCATGTAGCTAGTAAATGGAGGAGCTGGGATTCAAGTTCAGGTCTACCTGTCTCTAAATCTCATGTTCTTTCACTGATATATTCTACTAGCCTCTTACTTAACATACTTTACCAGAAATTTAGTTTTTCTTTCTTTCTTTTTAAAGTTTTACTTTGACCTATATATCCTGGTGTAAGAAATTTAGTTTGTCAAACAAAAAGATCAAAGTTTCAGAATATGTCAGCCATAAATTGGATTATATACACAGAAACAATGGTATCAATAGAAAGATACTAAACAAATCTACTGATTTTTAATGCCACAAGACACCCCACAGAAGACCAAAGTTCTTTGTATTTCTGGGCGGAAAATTTAGATTTTAATATGCAGTAAGATTTTATAACAGATGCTATTCAGTATGAGAAATCTTGTTTGGTAGACTTTAATCTTAACATGCATTTATGTACTCAAATTTTGATCATCCAAATTAAGGACAGGAAAAAGTTAAACCTGAGGAAAATAACTGATCCTATATGCAAAATAAGTTTTCAAGTAATTTTTATCTACTCATTAACTAAGGTCCTGTCAAGAGCTCCATTTGTTAGACAAGAAAGTAGATAAGAACTTAACAAGATTTTGTATTTTAGAGAAGAATTACTCATTTTGATATTTTACATAAAAAGCATGTTAATCTGACACATAAAAGGTGTTTACAATAAAAAGCATTTGGCAACACACTGCCTAGTTTGTACTTCCCTTATCTAGTTGGAAGGCAATCATTTGACAATTATTTTAAATGTATACTTACTGTTCCCAACCTGGTCGACCACCACCTGGACGAGCAGCATTTATTCTTACTGGACCTTAGAAACAAAAAATAAGTAAAAAACTGTAAGTAAATATAAAATTGCATGTTAAATAAAGCTAAAATTATTCTTTAAAGGGAACAAAGGTCTAAACCAAAATGATTTTACTCACCAGTTGTGGGGATCAACTGTCCATGCAATAACGACTGACCAAGCAAAGATGGGGTTCCAAGTACAGGCACCTGGTAACCCTTTAGGAACAAGCACAAATAAAAATGTTTAAGGAAGTGTTAAAAACAAAACTCTACTACAAAAAAACTCCAAATTTAAGAGCCAATGAAATTTACCTTCTCTTCCATAAGAGCAGTAATTGCAATTGAGGAGGTTCCCTTCGAGTGTTCTGATGCAAGAGCTGCAGCTGGCAATATTTTATTATCAGAATCTCTAGAAAACAAATGTAATTTACAATACATTAAAAAGTCATCAGAAATGGAGAATTAAGAGTTCGAGTATGGCTGGGCACAGTGGCTCACGTCTGTAATCCCAGTACTTTAGGAGGCTGAGGCAAGAGGGTTGCTTGAGTCCAGGAGTTCAAGACCTTGTCTCTACAAAAATAAAAAAAATTTAGCCAGGCGTGGTGGCGTGTGTTGTTGTTCCAGTTATTCAAGAGGCTGAGGCAGGAAGATCACTCGAGACCAGGATTTTGAGCCTGCAGTGAGCTATGATCATGTCACCGCACGCCAGCCTGTGTGACATTGAGACTGTCTCTTCTTACTGCTAGTGACTGGTAACGAAAAAACAAAACGAAACAAAAACGATGCAACAAAAAACAAAAAAAAACAGAGACTCTGTCTCTTAAAAAAAAAAGTAAAAATCAGCTTGTTGATAACTCAGTTTATCCATCAATCAGCTGGCATTAAGATGAGTTAAGTCAAAGATGATGAAACTTTTGAGGAAAGTGAGAGAGGACTGGACCTTTGGAGAGTTCTTTATACAGTGGAAAAGCAAAAGGAAGGAACCTCCTTTTGAACCTCCTACATATGACAGATATGATGGAAACTGGTTGCAAGAACAGAAAACTTAAAAAAAGAAATCAAAGTGTGGACTATATATGAGGACAAAAAGAACACAGGATTAGAAGTAAGTTTTAGTTCTATCTCTACCACTAAAATGAAGGGGTTTAATCTTGGGTAAGCCTTAGAACACTCTAGGCCTATTCCCAATGTGAACAAATAAAATGCTAAACCAGATCAGTGGATTTCTTAAATACACATGTA
The DNA here is from genome assembly GCA_963575035.1 of Avahi laniger. Taxonomy (NCBI): domain Eukaryota; kingdom Metazoa; phylum Chordata; class Mammalia; order Primates; family Indriidae; genus Avahi; species Avahi laniger. The sequence goes on from CAUYSK010053190.1 coordinate 60,613, forward strand.
AAGCTCTCGCCCTGAAGATTTTGCTTTAGTGTATATGAAACAGTCCTCTGATATCTATTTTCTAGAAAATGGATGATTTTTTTTAAAGAATTTATGAGCCAGTAGACTACACGGTCACAGAAACAGCCCTTTCATTTTTGAAGTGGCAGGATTTACGTGAGTTTTCACTACTCTCCCACATAATTATGCTCTAAAAACAATTATTCCTTATCTCTCTATCTCTTGCAGTGTTCTCATCTCTTCTCTACATATCCAAACCGTTCTTAGTTCTGTTTAAATCTACTCTTTTCTAGTATCATCATTATAACCGTAAGTAAATTTTCCCATCCCTGAACTGCAGAGCTTAGTTATGGTATGATTCAACATTTAACAGGGACAATCTCTATTTTACCTTGGGATGCTTAATCATTTGGCATATAAATTACCTTCATTTGCCTCTTCCCTCAATAAGACTAAGTCATTTCTTACAAGTCATCCCACCCTACTGAGCACAGTGGTCCACCAAGAAAACTGTTACAGCAATATTATACAATAAAAAACTACATCCAGTTTCTCAGCAGGGTCCAAAAAACCCCCTAACTACATCAATGGCCTCATTTGTTTTTTAACACTGAAAAATTCAGACTTACCGAAAAGGTCCATCTGACTTTTCTGAATGGACGGATATGGATACTGTTGCAGTTATATCGGGTACAGGAGCTGGAGTAGAAGATGGATTTCCAGGTATAGGAGGGGCCAAGGAAGACTGATTAGAAGTTAATGAAGATATAGAAGGGGTCGGGTGAGTGGACGAAGATGTCACTGGCATCATCAGAGGATCTTGTTGTCTTGATATTGGAGATCTCATCAGAGGTTGTAGATTCCTTTGAATGAGTGGTCTCGGAGGTGGTATTGGGGGTGGGGGTGGAGGTAACTGTTTTCGTAGTCTTTTCGTATAACCAGTTTCATTTTTGAAGTTATTAACAGCCTATAGATAACAAACACAATAATGCAGAAAAATGTAATGTAATATTCACCCAAGTACATTAATCAGTTAAAAGATTAAAAATTTTTTTTTTCATAAAAGGGACACAAAGATAGCTACCTGTCGTAAAAATTTATTGGCAATTAAAGCATCAGGAGAGACATCATTTTGATGGCATGTTGGACACGTATGTTCATCTGATTCCAGGAGTGCTGTTCTTATACCTATGTATGATGAGATTTTAAGTATTAGTAAAAGCATCCTAGAAACTCAGTGTTTATAGAATGAATTAAAAGATAGCCCATATCTGTTCAGTTACGTTACTGTTTTTCAAGCACATAGCACAATCATTTCTTAGATTAAGAGACTCTTAAGTAAAATCTCTTGTCTTAAAGCACTCCTCTGCTCTAACTTTTCTTATGACCTATGCTACATTAAAAAGAGAAGTGACAGCTGGGCATAGCTGTGCATGTCTATAGTCCCAGATACTCAGGAGGCTGAGGCAGAAGGATCACTTGAGCCCAGGAGTTTCAGGTTGCAGTAAGCTATGATCACAGCCCGGGCACCAGAGTGAAACTCTGCCTCAGGAAAAAAAAAAAAAAGAAAAGAAAAGAAAAAGAAAAAAAAGTTAAAAAGATCAGAGCAGGATTGAATAGTGAAATTTTCAGACAGTATCATTTTCTTCCGGGTAAGAAGGGACAAACTTAGGATAAGTGGCAGGAAAAAAAACTAAGTGCTAATATAAGTAGTGGGGGTTGGGGGGTGGGGAGAAGATCACGACCACATGGCAAATGCTGGGTAACATGTTTACAGGAAGCTGGTTTAATTATACCTGGAAATTTCAGGATAAGCTATTATTTACAATCCAGGAAAGAGGATTTAGGTACCATTTAAGAATATTTCCAGAATTATCTAAGGCCCAGAAGATCTTAAAAATTCTGTATTTAAGAAAACCCCAATATAGTTGCCCTGATGAAAGTAAGGGAGGTTGTCCATTCTAATATATAAAGAGACAAAGAGGCTATTGTTTGAAAAAGGTAGCAAGAGGTTGGGCGCTGGGGCTCACGCGATAATCCTACCACTCTGGGAGGCTGAGGCAGGAGGATTGCTTGAGCTCAGGAGTTTGGAACCAGCCTGAGCAAGAGTGATACGCCCCCCATCTCTACTAAAAATAGAAAAATTAGCTGGGTACAGTGGCACATGCCTGTAGTCCCAGTTACTTGGGAGGCTGAGGCAGGAGGGTTGCAGAGAGCTAAGATGATGCCACTGTATTGTACCCAGGCTGACAGAGCAAGACTCTGTCGTAAAAATAAAACATGCAGCAACAAGAACAGTTTTCACTAACTAAATGCTCATGCTCAACACATTATCAATATTGCATACTTTAATCAAGAGCTTTTCCAAGTAAACACAAATATTCTAAAATATACATCTGCAAAGGTTCAGCATTTCTTACATTCATCACAATAACTGTTTCCACAGCAGGGAATGACAACGGCATCAGTCATAATATCTTTGCAGATGAGACATAACAATTCATCTGGGATAGGATCATCTTCTTCTGATGAAGAAGATGGTTCCTCTGGTAGGAAGGGTGGTTTTTCTTTCTTCCCAATTGCATATGCTTCTCTGTAAAAGAAGATTTTCATGTTTTAACATTGTTAAGAAGGCAGAGTATTCATGCTACATTTTCTACATGGGAAATTATAATTCAGTACAATGCCAAATTAGTTTAGGCAAACATAATATCTTCCAAAATAAGGCAGCAGTTATACATATCCTCCCCCTAACAAAAAGATACAAAACCCTAAACAAGTATAACAAACAAATAAAAAAAAAAATAAATGCTATAAAAACAGCTAAAAAGATCTTAGAATCCATAACTCGTAAGAACTGAGGGCCAGAGAGATAAAGCAACACATTTAGTGCCATAAAGCTCTACTATTTTTTCTACTCCTTGTTTCTTGGGGGAAAAAAACCAAACAAAAACTTCCCTCTCCATATTCTAACAGTACCCCAAACCTATGAAGGTATTGAAGTGAATGTCACAAGATGGGAAACTAAAATTAGTACTGACATTATATAATTAAGGGAAGATAGTTCAAGGGAAATTATTATGTCGTCACCACACAAATAATTAAAGAATGAGACTTCAAAACCAATGACCTACTTATAACTAGCATTTTAAGAGAGACTAATTTATTTATAGTCAATTAAGAAATATTAATGACTTAAATGATCAAAATATGTGTTACAAAAATGTGAAGTAACACCTCATTAGACATTCCAGGTCCAGTTTTTGTAGAAATGCATTTTGCAGAAATGTTGGTATTAAATATAATATTAAAAAACAAAAAGTCTTCTCAGACTTCTCACCTCTGCTTCCACACCCCCATCTTCTCTGAAATCAGGCAAATTTATAAAACATAGGAATTCCCAGAGAAATCCTTTCTATATCATTTAGGAACAGAGTGTGTTTATCTCAAAGCTGAAAATGAAAGAATCTCAGCTGTACGGAGTAGGGTACCTTAGGTGTGTTATTTGTGTTGCAGTTGCTCCATAGACATCACCACGATTCCAGAAATAAGTATCAATTTGCTTATGCCCCATTGTTCCCAATTTGTGAAAGAGGAGTCTCCCACTGCCCAAGAGAGAAAAGAAAAGAAAAGGGGGGAAAAAAAAAAAAGAGGAGAACAGAGGATAGAGAAAGAAACAGAAGAAGAGTCTGAGTTGCTTATCAGTGGTGTTAGTGGAGAGGGTGAAAGTTTCATTTAAAATAACTGGGCTCCCATCTTTCCCCAATATCTGCTGTGTGTTTGGCACAAATGGGCTTTTGTATTTCAGCATTCAAAAGCAATGAAGTTAATTATTAGTTAGGGTTCACAGGTGATATTAATTTTCCAACACAAATTTCTATTCTTTAAAAACGTTTACATAAATAGATGAAGCGGTCTGCTCTTATATTGTGTCTGTAAAAATCACCAATTTCAACCTTAAGTTGTTTGGTGACATCTATGAAATGTCTCTGAATTAGAAAAAGCACAACAACAGACTGTTTCAAGATGAACCACAAAAACACAGGATGGTGACTGATAAAAAAAAATAGATGGGGGTGAAGTTGAGGAAGTAAGCAGGGCTGGGAGTTTAGGAAAACTAATTCTTAACTGTGAACTAAAAAAACATTGCATTTACTAAAAAGTACATATTCAAAACCATTTAATTTTTTCAATATCATTCCATAGCATAGACATTTTTATTATCCCCACCTGCTCACTATACAACAGTATTTATAGCATGAAGCTGAGGAAATCTGTGTTTCTATATACAGTTTTTTATATATATATTTTTTGGTTACCGAGAACATAAACAACTATTCTCTAAACTGATGTTTCTCGAAGTACGTTCTGAGGATCCCCTACCTTCATAATCTTCCTGGAAGACCTGCTAAAAATGCAGAATTAGAGTCTTTTCACATAACTTCTAAATCAAAAACTGACGGGTGGTGGGCAGATCATCCAGAATCTCTTTTTTTGGCCTAACGTCACTCTACCTGACCAGAATCTTTTAACACATTTTTGTAGAAGATTCTTATGCACAATAGTTAGACAACCACAGTCCAAAGGAACATTTAATATTGTGTTATATATCATGAATTCACAACTGAAGATAATAAAAAAGGTAATTAAACACAGTAATAAATGCAGGGAAAATAGAAAGTTATCTAGTCGAACCATGTCACTAGATTTTCATGTCTGTTCATTTTATTAAAAACTGGCCCATAAAATAAAATCTGAATACAAATTAAAAGCATTAGGTGTGCTATACAGAAATAGCTGATCTGAACTAATGGTTTATAAAATAAACCCTATTCACATGCTGTATCCAAACTTATTCAAGATACCTCAGTATTTCATTTATGCTTGGCACTTAAATTTGCCTTGACATCTTGCAGAATTTTTATTCTTAAGTCTCATTTCTGAAAATGATTACAATCTGTTTTGTTCACTTAAAAAATGCAAGCAGTATATATAATAAAATTATGTGGGAGTATGCATGTGAATGAGGAAGAAAGCAGGGAATGACAGAAAAAGAAAAAATTAGAAGACTACAAGGGAAGTGGCACTCAGTGATAACAAAAATCCCCAAATCCATTTTAAATTTGCTTTTAAATGGAGCAGACTGCAGCCTCACAGAAATGTAACAAGTGGAGACTAATGATCTTGGTATACAAAGTGCTCAAGGAATCCAAGTAGCCAAGTTACAAGCCCAAGATTAAAACACTACACCCTGGGACTGACTGTAGCCTCCATAGGTCATACCTAATTTGCATACTTACGCATCTATAGTTGGTATTGCATATTTTCCAGTGTTGGTAAGCATTGCACCTTTCATATTGGGATCTTTCACTTCCATCATGAAACTTCTGGGAATTCCAGTGCTCTTTTTAATCCTAGGACCAGATTCAAAGTTTTTATCCTATTCGGCGGGGAAAAGGAAGAGGAGAGGAGGAAGGCAAAAAGCAGTTACCTTTCTTTAATAAATTAGCTAACATGACATAGAGCTTACTAACTACTTATATTATTTGTAGTGGTTTACATATATGATCTCATTTAATCCTCACAACTGCCATGTGAAGTCAGTACTATTATTATTTCTACTTCAGAAAAGAAAAACCAGGCTTGGAGAGATCAAGTAACTTGCTCAAGCTCACTCAGCTATTAAGCAGCAGAATCAAGATTTGAAGCCTGGCAAATTTGACTCCAGAGGCCATGCTCATTAACTGTTGTGATAGAGAAGGCAATATTTACCAAGAAAAATAAGATGGCTAAGAAATAATTCTAAAAAAAACCAAAAGGTGTACCACAGTTTTTACTTTGGACTTACCCCATTTGTTGGGCAATTCTTAATATAATGGCCAGGTTTACCACAACGGAAACAAGTATAAGATGGAGGTGGTGGACCTAGAGGTTTCTTCATGTAACTAAAAGGGGAAAAAAAAAAAAATTACATGTATATAAGGACTTTAAAAAAAAAATTACGTTTTTGATTGTGGGGAACCCACCCCAAAAGTTCCTATTAATATAAAATATTTATGGACTTACTTGATTGGGTCGTATTCATGGCCAGATTGCGACATCATTGCTTTAATTTTATCTTCCTCAGAAGCATTGGCTTCAGCCAGATTGGCAGTCTGTTTAATAGGTAATTATTTGACACACACATTAGAAACACAGTTAAGACCACACAGCCAAAGACAACACCACTCATCCTGTAAAGAGCAGTACCTAACTAACCTTGTCTTAAAAACAGCTATTTACATATATAACCTGGAAGAGGCACTGAGAATTCCTTAAGTCATTACATGATGTTTGGGTGTCTCTGAAGCTGAAGAAAATCTTTCTGGGGGCACTCAAACCTTAGACCCTGTTTGTACCTTACATTGAGATTTACATACTACTCCTCTAAGAGTTAAAGACTGAGATTAAATTAGAAGAAAAACACTTGATGTTTTTAAAATCATGAAAATAATTCAAGTGTCAGAGCACTGAGATTATAACTTATAACTTGGAGGTAAGGGTTGGGGTAGAATGACCAAACACATTATATAGCAGGTATTAGAAGTCAGAAGGCTTTTTAGGTAGTGGTGTCAGTTTCAAATTAAGTACAAAAGATGTGCATTGAGCATTCATAATTTTAAATTCAACTCTCTAGATAAATTTTATGAGCTTCATAGCTTCACCTTTAAGGTATTAGATACAACAGATATAAGCAGGGTCTAAGGGAGTGATTTCTAATAACTTGAATCTTCAAGCACCTAGCAGTCATATCAGCCATCCATTGGGTTTGTCTTTACATTCATTCACAAAACAAGCAACCAGTTTTAACATTTTATTGTAAATTTATATACAAAGAATGCTTAACATTAACAGAGCTGAGAACAACAGCAACATTTACAGAAAACTGGATTACAGATGTTTAACAACTAATTTGTTTGAACCCAAACATTATTTTACAAATGCCTGTAGTTTAAAAAAAAAAGAAAAAAAAACAAGCCCCAAACTTCCCAACTTCTCCCCGCAAAGAAACAATGGTAGGAATAGACCAAAACTCAAATATGGTCCTTACAGTACATAAGAATAAAAACAGTAAACTATAAACTACTAAAGATGTTAGCTCTATGCTAAACCACTTCGCATTAGAGAATTATAAAATAGGATGGTCTTAGTCCACTGAATGTTTTAGAATCAATTTTAATGTGTAGTTTTCCCAGAACAGGAGCTTGAAAAGCAATTTGTTACTAGGACATTTTTTTTGGGTACATTCTAGGGGGAAAGGACACAACCTATAACAAAGCCAAGGACAAGATAGGGACAGCACTAATGGAAAACCCATTTTTTCATTAATCTTGGTTGCTAAATTTGGTTTCACAGTTCTGATGCAGGGAAAAAAGGATTTTTGGAAAACTAGACAACTTCCTTCTTCGCCCTCAAAAGTCTGCCTATTCTTTTTTTCTTTTAAGGCACAATTTGTGAGCTAAATGTATTGTTCTAAAAAGGAATCCATCACTAGTGCTTTCCCAAACAAAAGATACACATTCTTAAGCAGAAAATGCAAGCAATCTTAATCGCAAAACATGGCATATACAATGAGTTCAGGAGGTAACAATTTGCCCCTCTGCTAAACATACACATTGGTATATTCCTGTAAACAACTTTATACACTTACACAATTCATGTAGTCTGTGTTCAAACAAATTAGGTTGTTTAAAACTTTTTCTAATGTAGACAGACTACAAGTCTATAGTATAAAGAAACAATTGTATAACATTTAAAATATTGACCTTCACGGGATCAATTCAAATATTCAAGAAATAACCATGCAATCGTCCATGTAAAGGAAATCTTCTGTTTTGGCTGCTTTAGAAAAGTCCACATAATTTACAGCCAAAACCAGGAAATTCCTCCAGAACCTTGTTAGTTTCCAATGCATAATTTTAAAAAATGTATGAGAGAAAAAAATGATTAAGTGTAGCTTCATGTCTTGAAGTCTTGAAGATGAACAATACTCCAACATTACGCTGAGGCTGACAAAGTACTTCCCTATCTTCTCAAAACGGCAACTACTCTTTACAGGATAGTAAAAATACGTACAATGCTTTTGCAAAATACATCCTCCCCCAGCCCCTCTTAAAAAACCGTTCCACATTAAAAAAAAATACAATGTTAAAAAAAGACTTATATTTTCAAGAATATATATATATACCTTTGTAAGCTGGGCCAGAGAAATAGACGCGGAAGGGTCATCAATCTGTTCACAAAAAATTAAACACACATTCAAGTTCCAAACTGAAAACATCTTAAAGTGATCATTTAGCCCCTACTGATACTTAATGTTCAAATATTGGGCATTTTCTTAGTTTTCATACATTGTTACTTTGTTTTAAGCCTGAAAGTGTAACTCAACTGACTTAATTCTTCTCTACATATTTCACACGTAGTTATAAAGGCTATCAGTTGCGGGGGTCAGGAGGAGGACTCAATCACAATGCAAAAAATGGGGTGAAGAAAAGTATATCACATAGAAAATCTGTTTAGAGTGGTGACTAAATACTAGGAGTCCCATGTCTCTCAATGGTCTCTAAATTTGATAATGCTCAAGACAATGTACACTAGAAGAGAGAAAAAGAAATCCTTCTAATTTTCTCAGAATGCCTTTATATAACATTGTAAAAAACGCAGCTCTTTAATGGCTCAGATAATTGCTTTAATAAATAACAGCTCTGATATAATTACTACGTTTTTTTCTTTTTTGAGCATGTACTGCTTAGCTTGAATAAATGTGTTTACTTTCTAATACAAAGAGTAACAAAGAAACTACAGCTTTATCAGGGCAAAGATGTTAAGTCAAAAAAAGGGAAAACAAAGGCAGTCTGGGGAAAAGGAAAACAGCTGTCACATATGATGATGGGTTCTAGTATTTGGAAAAAAACAATTTAATCAAACAGAGCTAATATATGTAAGATATAAGGGAGCTTTAAAAATTACTTAAAAGATTTTTAAATTATTTGATCCCCTAAAATGATTTTAACATCAGTTTTTAAAAAGTGTATATGTTTGTGTGAATACACACTCACACAGATATCTTTACCAAGTAATCCTGAAGATATGATTTCCCCACAGCTCTATGTAGTAAGTAGGTTCCTTATTCAACATGTTATAAGTTTCTCATGCATTATTGGTCAGAACTCTTGTTTAAAATGGAGGGAATGTAACGAGATGTCTGGATCAAAGAAAAAAGTCTTCATCGGATATTTTTCAAGTATCCCAGAGAACTAAGAGCATTAAAATAAAAGCAGCATGATTTACAAGCCTGGAATAGAAATGTAACCAGTCTCAGTATGAAGTTCTTAGCCTTGCCCACCAGAGTAGGGATTCAAAAAATGTAAATAAAAACAATGTTGGCTAACTGTAAAATACATCTCACAAGTATCTTAGGGTTTTAAAAGTTAGTTTGATGGACATCACTGGGATGTTTATTCAGACAAAAGGTTCTCTGCTCCATGTTGAGGGGCTATGAAGAGTTTACAATGCACTAATCCCACATTCCTGATACGTAACTGAATAACCACATAATTTGTCAATGGGTTCTCGTTCTTGCCTAGCTTTGAAGTATTTTTTCCATTAAAAACTAATCTCAAAGGGTAAGTAGGAAAAAACCCAAAAGTATACATACTCTATTTTTATGCAGAATAAATTCTGACCTACTCAATCTGTTTTAAAGAGGGTTACATTTTACACTAACCAGGAATTATTTGAATTTAAATTAACAAGGACTGAACAAATTACTGTCAACCATCACCTGTATGTTTCTAACCAATGAAACAAATTACTAGCCTTTAAAAATAGCCCATTACATCTGGAATACAACTACTGATGATTTCCTTAGAAAGAAAGCAACCAATTATATTAACTTTCTTACCAATGGAACTGAAGAACATTTTTAAAAAGTCTTCCCACTCCTAACACTTAAGAAATGGCTTGATTTTGTTTTTATGCTGGGCCTTCTTCATCCTTTCCTTTTAGCCTTCTGCTGAATTATTATTGTACCATGTATTTATTGAGCTGAAAGTGGTTTCAGATGTGCAATTGCACCTAAATCACTTTTCTCCCCACCAAATAATCACTATTGCCCCTACATACCTTATAATCCACAAAGAAGTCAATTTTACCACAAATTTAGAAAAGCATCCAATTTTGTTTTCTACATATAGCAAGGTGTTAAGAAATGAGTGAAAATGTTGACAAAGAATGGTTTAAAATGATTAGGAATTTATATGTACTGAACATCAATAAAAATAGTGACTCTTGGTAAGATACTAATGGTAAAAAAATAAGTCTGTCACGTTAAAAAAAAGAGTCTTCATGAATTGATCAATTCATACTGTAGACATTAAAATTAACCCACCTCCCTGCATCTAATTTGGGGTCTTGCTTCTGGGAGCAAGGATTTGTAATCTTTTGTGCCAATTATACTTGCTTGAATTTAAAGGATCCTATAAAATCTAATTCTGATGTTTAGTTACAAGAACATCCATCTTTGGTGTACCAACATGGAAGGGATGACTAAATAAAACAAGGCTGGGGAATACGAAAATAGCCACCCTTTATTAGAGTTGGCTTAAATTACCAGAAAAGTATGCATTTATTACACTTCTAATTAGAATTTTAAAAATTGGCTAAGCGCCTCTATTTACTCTGCTTTTGTGAATGTGTACAATCCACATGACTCTTAAGCCTCCTTAGATGGACACTAATTATGCTTGATGAGTATATTCTCTTCTCATCCTAAATGTCAGTAAATGTACCCCAAGCAAATAAATAATGGGGATAACAAGGTATCTGATGTCTCCATTTCAGATAATTCTACCTAAAAATTAAAGCCAGTTTTAAAGTATTAACAAAAAAAAAAAGAAAAAGAAAAGAGAAACCTAAATAAGCTTGAAATAAACTGCTTCTTATAAATGTAATACAGACATGCCAGGGAACACACAAGGCTAAAAGAATGTTAACTTTATTTATGAACATGTGATTTGTGTTTATACACATGCTAATAAACAAAAAAGAAATAATTGTTTTCAAGAAATAAAACTTCATCTGAATTAGTTTAAATACTATATAAAATGTATTTTATACAAAATGTGTTACATTAACTACTACAGTAACCAGGATAGTCGATCTAATTTGTGCTAGCATTTGGATACATAAAAATCAGTTTTAAACCAATCACCAGCGAAACAGAAACTTGGACAGTTTTTACAGCATTATGCTTAAAAAAAAAAAAAACCCATATATCCAAAAAGAGGGGGAAAAAACCCCAAAACACTAAGACTTTTGATCTTTGAATTACTATATTTAGTTCCATGAGAACTAAAGGCCATATACTCTAGAGAACAAGTCCAAAGTTCAGATAATCTACGTTATAGTTAAGATTCAATGATCCAAGGTTAGTGAAATGCCTCATACACAAAGATCAGTAGTATTTAAAAAGTATAAAGTGAAATAGCAAGCAATACCCTTGAGTTCTAAATGAAGATTTCAGACATCTTGCATTGTGTACAATATCAAGCCTGAGCAGTCAAATGTTTAGAGAACCATCAAGTTTACAGAACCCCATTATGATAAGACCTGTGTTCTGAAACAGATGTTTCACTCCTTAACTTAGAAATGCTACCTTTTACTTTAGAGCTTGAAAATTAAAAATGGTGTCACACTTAAGGTTCATCTGTGATTACAAAAATTAAGATGTTACCCTGGTTAAGGGAAGTTACCTTTGATAAGCTACAGCTTTCAATAGTCTACAATTAATTAATGCAGCATTTTAATATCTTCTGAGAAAGAGGGAAATAATTCAATTTGGACACTGAAGCTGACTAGATAGAAGTGGAAGATCTTATTCATATTAAACTCTGAAAACAATGTACCCAATTGTATAAAATCATCAAAATCATTGAGACATTTATATATTCATAGGGGTCCCAACTTTGGGTTTCTTTTTATAGTACAGTTGTAAACAAAGAACAGGAGCTCAAAATTGCCAAATAAAGCAAGACTAAATAATAAGGCTGCATCAATGGTCCCTGGAAAGCTCTTTTCTATGATGTGTTTGAAATTGGAGAAAACATCAAACTTTAATAAGCTTTGCATGTTGCTAATGCATTTTTGAAAGCCATCAATCAGGCAGGAAAAAAAAAAACTAACAAAAACTAAGTGATACAACGTGAAAATGGCAAAATATACACTCCAAACATTTTTTTATTGCAAGAAACAAAAAGCACACAACAGCCTGTACATACATACAAAATACTAACTATAGACAGACAGATGTAGAACATGTCATCATGTTCTTTAGTGTAAAACCTAAACGATCTAAAAAGGATCATACATTAACTGTACAACACAGTGTCATACAGGGAGAATGCTATCATATTTAATATGAAACAATGTTATGGGCACAAATTACCCATTCTACAAAATAAATGTGCAAATTATGCCACATATATCCATATTCAACTGAGCTGTCATCAAAATACATTTTATTTACAATATGTACTATGATCAGTTGGATATTAAGTTCTAAAATGATTTACTTCACTGCTACATTATAAAGGTAAAAGCAATGTGTAGAAAAAGTGTGAGATTGTGTTTTTACATACTGCTTTTGTAGTTGCCATCACTGGTTCTGTTCGACTTCTAAAAAACAAAAACAAAAACAACAAAAACTAACATTAGCTATTTATGAATTTTTGTGTTAATAAATCTTAACACATCTTTAATCACACATTTTTAGAAACACAATTTTCCTTTGGTACAGAGATTTAAAAACAGCCGATTTCTGAATGAATAAAGTACTATGATTCATCTTTACCACTTTTGAATAGTTTAAGACACATTTGTGGTTTCAAAAAAATTCCATACTAGGGAATTCTAAAAATAATTGCCACTTACAATAAATGTTTTCTGAAAGGTAGTGTGGGGATTTTGTTATGTTTAGAAACTTTGTGGTTTACTCTTAAGAGACTGAAAAACTAAACTATATTATTTCCCAGTTTCTGAATAGGTCCAGATGTAAATTTTCATCCACCAGATTTCCTTAGAGCACTGCTGTCAACATTTATAATTTGGACCCCTGAGAAACTGCTATGCTCCGAAAACTAAGTTTCAAATCTGGAAAGCCAGGCTGATAGCTATTTTCATTTTTAGAATGTCTCAAAACAATGACCAAGAATTGAACAAGAATTCTAACTCCCAGGAAAATACAATATAGAGTATTTTGAATTGGACATTTCTCCCTTACCCCCACTGAATAGATGCATGGAATGAACTGGACAATTTGATGTTTAAAAGAACATACAAATTAAACTCAAAAAATTTGTTTAAGTCTACACAGGAAAGGGGACAGGGATTGAGTTGTTAAATATAGTCCTTAAATAGTTTTAAGTCATTCATATCTTGACTACAGAGAAATGTTAGATAGCATCTACAAGGAGTTTCTAGCTTTACGCATGATTTGGAAATTCTAAGATAAAAAAATTGAGCTTTTGTTTTCTAGTATTTGCTCAACAAAGAGGCGTTTTATGAAACAAATTTATTATTAAATTAATGCAAATAAAATTCTATATATGCGAATTTCGACACACAATTCTAAGAGGCAACTTATTTTTCCATGTACTTCAAGTATTTCTTTTCCCAAGAGATTCTGAATATAAAAAAATCTACAGAAACTGAATGTTTGCTATTTTTTAAAAAAAGCACTTGATAAATTTTTTTTCCCAACCCCTTGGTCAATTTGCAAGGCACTTGATAAATTAAAGTGCGATTTCACACTAGATGGTAGGAATTAATTCTTCTCTTATAATTTGTAATTCTTAGAATCATTTAAAGCTAAAAGCACATACCACTAAGTTCATTTGGAAATTACAACAACAAAAGTATTCAGTTTTTTAATGTTGTTACTATACACAAGATATTACACAAAAGGACTGTCAAATGTTAAGATATGGAAACAACAAACTAATAAGAAAAATTTTTTAGAATGAATTCTTGCCCACGTGAGTGTAAAGCTCCAAGAAATAACTCTATTTTAATTCAATTCCAAGAACACATTCCACTTCACAGGACTGGCAAGTTCCAGAATATTTTTATTCATTCAAAGCAGAATTTGCCAAATTTTCAAAGCTACCTCATTTCTTTCCTTTCTTTCTTTTTTTCTTCTTTTAAAAGACAGAGTCTCATTCTGTCACCCAGGTTGGAGTGCAGTGGTGCAATCACAGTTCACTATAACCTCAAACTCCTGGGCTCAAGCAATCCTCCCATCCCAGCCTTCTGAATAGCTAGGACCATGAGCTCCAGCCACCACACAGCTAATTTTTTTTTTTTTTCCGTAGAGAATGGGTCTATGTTGCCCAGGTTGGTCTTGAACTTCTGCCTTGACATCCCAAAATGCTAAGATTACAGGTGTGAGCCACCGCACCTAGCCAAAGCTACCTATAGTTTCTAAATGGAAACGACGACCCTTTAAATAGCCTAAGTTGTTGCCCTTTCCACATATTAGAGTTATCATTAATAAAAATTGAAGATAGCAGAGAGAGTTAAGAATACAAAGTTTTAATCTTGCCCCTTTAGTGAATATAAGCTCTAGACTAGTCCTGAGAGACTGCTATCTTCTTATCCCAATAATGGGCATTTACCACGTGTCAGGCACTATTTAATTCCTAAAACCCTCTGTGAGTTAAGTACCCACACAACCTTATTTTACTTTTGAGGAATTGGAGGCACAAAGACTTTAGGTAACTTACCCAAAGTCACGCAAGTGATATAAAGCAGTAAGTAGAGTGAAACCTAAGCCTGATTCCAGTGTCTATGCCAAGGGTGGAGAACCTGCAGCCTTAAAGCCACATGTGGCCTCCAAGGTCCTTAAGTGTGGCCTTCTGACTGAATCCAAATTTTACAGAACAAATCCTTTTATTTTCATTAATACACTTCTGCTCATCTTTTATATTTTTATTTTTAAAATGAACATATTTAAAATGCCGAAGAATAAGTCTCAATGAAATATTCCTCCCAGATTGACTGGCACAATTAGAACATTGGTAAACCACAGGGCTAAACTGATGGATGCTACACTCATGATTTAGTTCTAACTTCCCCGGCCTGACTGGTGCCACTACCACACGACACTGGTTGGAGAGAATTTATGGCAGAAATTAAAAGATCAAAAGCAAAAGCAAAGACAATTCTTTCAAGTAGCAATAAGACGTGGAAATAATGCCACTGAAGTAACTTATAAAGTAGCTTATATACTTGGGGGGGGGAAAGGAAGCCATTCAGTGATGTAGAAATTGTGAAAGAATGCATTGTTGAAGTTGTAGGATGCCTAGATCCCATTAACATTTCAAAGTACAAACAACTACCTCTTTCCAGGAGAACCATAACTGATTAGCAGCATGAGTTAGCCTTCGACTTAACAGAACAACTTCATGTAATACTTCAAAAGGGAAATATATATCATTCAATCACTTTGGATGAATCAACTTATACTATTGACTCGGCACAGATATTATATACTTCATTCAGGTCGTAACAGAAAATTTTCTTTGCTATAAAGAGATACTTTCTTTGGGCACTCTTATGAACAGAACACAGGTAATAGATATCTTCAACAACTCCCAAGGTAAATCTCAAGAAGTTGGACTGAATTTGGTAAATTTAGTAAGTGTATATACAATGGTGTACCTTCCATGATAGGAAAACATGAAAGGTTTATTGCACAGCTAAAAAAAAGTATTAACAGATCCAGATGTTCTTCTTTCTCTTCATTGTATCTTGCATCAGCAAAATCTCTATCCTACAGCTACTACTTTAAGTGACATTTTGCGACAAGTTATAAGCATTGTTAACTATATTGGTGCAAATGCAACATGGCGTGGTCAGTTTCATAACACGCTAAAGTTGAACTATGAGGTATTCAGTGTGGATTTGTCACATCATTCTAAAGTGAGTTGGCTATCGCAAGGACAGGCGTTAACCAAAATTTTGTCTCTGTGAGAACAGATAGTTAAATTTTATGAAGAACAGGATCAGCAATGTGAATTATTGAAAGAAGATTTCTATAGGAACACAACATTTCTGTGTGTTACACGTCAAATCAAAACCTGAATATTTCTTTGCAAGGTAAAACTAAGTATATGAATGATACGTGTCAAAAAAATCCAAGCGTTTCAAACAGAGTTATCTTTTCTCAAAACACTTCTTCAGGCCAGGCGTGGCGGCTTAATGCCTGTAATCCTAGCACTCTGGGAGGCCTGCTTGAGCTCAGGAGTTCAAGACCAGCCTAAACAAGAGTAAGACCCCATTCTCTACTAAAAATAGAAAAATTAGCTGGGTATCGTGGTGCACGGCTGTGGTCCCAGCAACTCGGGAAGCTGAGGCAGGAGGATCACTTGAGCCCAGGAGTTTGAGGTTGCAGTGAGCTATAATGATGCCATGCACTCTACTGGGGCAATTGAGCAGGACTCTGTCTCAAAAAAAAAAAAAAAAAAAAAAAAAAAAAACCCACAACACCACTTCTTCAAAAGGAAATTTCGGACGAGCATTTTCCCCAGTTAGAAAAGGTCACTGATGAGCAGGATGATATATGCGAATCATTTCAAGAATATGCAGCTGTTATAGACCAATTAATTGGAGAATACAGGGAAAGATTCACTGACTTTGAGAATCATGACATCACACTCAAATTAGCATTTCAGCCTCATCTAGTTGACAGCATCAGGGCACCTAGAGAACTAACTACAGATGGAACTGACTGAGATCTCAGGGGATGACATTTTAAAGTCATTGTTTGATGCTAAGAAAGATCCAACTGAACTATGGAAAAATGCAGGAGAAACCTTTAGCAACATGCCCAAAAAATGCTTTCTTGCTTTTCCACCACTTATTGCTGCAAATCTACATTCTCCTACCTAACCCAAATCAAGATGTCCCTAAGGTCACAAATGACTGATACCCATATCTAGAGGATCAACTGAAATTGTGGACCTCCATGCATGCTGCAACCAAATACTCAAATGCTTTCCAACAAAAAACAGATACAACAAAGTCATTAATAGGTTAACCTTAAAATCAACAGTTTTCATTTTTTTGAAATTATTAAGTACACAGTAGATTTTTAAAAAAATAATGCACATTTTAAAGTATATCTAAGTTTCTTGAATGCAGCCTTAATTGATTATAGCTAAATTAATGCAGCCTTCCAACATGAAAAGGTTCCCCACCCCTGGTCCATGCTCATAAATCCTATATACTCTATGGCCTCAAAAGCAAAGCCCTTTATTGATAAGGAGCAAATATTGGCCTTACTGAATACTCCTGATGCTATCAAAATATTTAGGACAGATCTCTCTGATGCTTAAATTTTTGTGGTAAAGAAAAGAGCCCAAAAAAACTAGGCAAATCAAACCCAAACAAGGGTACAGAAATATTTATTCACTGATATGAGTATCACTTTCCTATTTTTCTAAATACTGCCTATATGGAACAAAAACTTTCCCTAAGAAGAACTCTCACTTTTAATCACAGGTAAGTCAATTTAACTGGGGGAAGAAATCAGAAAAAATAAATGAAGGAAAAAAAAAACCCCTATCCTCACAGTTTTGAGGATCGAGAAGATATACTAAGGTTAAAGTAATGAGTTCAGTTCTAAAATACACTTGTTCCCTCTCACAAAATAAACTTTTTTTAAAAGAAGTCTATGTTGACAAGTACATGAGATTTGATAAATACTTACATAACATATGTCTTGCTTGTAGATTTAACACCTCCAATGGGAATTCTTCTAACAATTACAGATGAATTCTTAGGAATTAGAGCATTATCATCAGTATATTCTGTAAATAAAAAGATAGTCGAATTTCTTTTTGGGGATTTGGGTAAGCATCCAAGAATGAGAACACTTCAACCAAATGTAAATTTTATGGGAAATGAACTTAAAGATAAAAGAGCATTAATAACTACACATTCCTTGCATCTAGATACTGTCAGAACAAATATCCAAAGCTACAAGGGGGCTTCTCTTCAAGAGACAACAAATAGTGAGAACAGGTTCTTAGCTCTAGCATCTCTACTTCTGTGGAACTCCAAAATCTCAGTAAGACTAAGTCATTCTCTAGTCTATTTAGGCAGAAATGCTGAACATGTTAACTATAAGAAAAAGCTGTTATTTTGAATGAAGATATTCTATTTCTCCTAGTCCCTAAACATGAGTTGAGAATTATCCCTGCCCTCATCAAGCTTATTACTGGGGAAAACAGACTAAAAATTAAATTATGACATGTTATAAACAAAGAAGAAAAGGTTTTCTAACAAAGAATGATGGTGGAATGCAACTTTGGATACAATGTTGATTCAAAGAAAGCCCCTGTGAGGAATTTACACTGCATACTTAAAAGACTGAGAAGCCAGCCAAGGAAAAAGAAATGAAAAAGGAATATTTCAGGCAGAGGGAAAAGCATGTGAAGAAATTACACAAAAAGGCCTGATAAGCTAAAGAAAATGAATGACGTGAAACATGGCTAGAAAGGTACAGATCATACATTGGTTTACATTTTGTTTCTAAGTACAACAGGAAGTCATAGAAGGATTTTAAATAAACTGATGATGATGACTGATTTATACTAAAGAAAAAAGATTACTCTGGCATCTACAGGGAGAATGAACCGTGGGGGAACAAGAGAAGAAAAAGGGTGACTAATAAGGAAGCTGCTAAATAATCCAGGTAGAGATAATGACAGCTTGTGTTGGGATGCGTCAGAGAGAAATGGAGACAATGTTTTCAGGCAGAATCGACAAGGCTTCCTGATGGATTGAATATTGGGAAAATGAAGCAGAAAAGAGGAATCAGGCCAGAGGAATTCCTGGATTCCTGTCTGTAGCCACTGGATAAACAATGATGTCACTTTCTGAGAAGACCAAGGGGGAGGATGAATGGATCCTATTTTTCTACTCCTTAGATTATTATTTATAATACTTCTGTAGGAATGAAATTAAGAAACTAGACCTAAACTATGGTAAAAAGATTTGCTAGCTAAGGAAAGCATTTGGAAAACTACCAGAAAGAAAAATAACTCACTACGAGATGCAAAAATACATCCATCTCCCTTAATCACACAACCAGACGTTAGGGTTCACTGTTAACGTTATTAAGTTTACTTGCTTCACCTAAGTTACTCAGCAGAGTGCCTGACTACTTCTGGTCCTCCAATTATTTGAAGCTTATCATATACTTAGGCATTTTAGGGTTTTAATATGTATCAGCTTTATTATTTTTAGTCATAATACTATTAATATTCCCTGTTTTAAACTAAATTGATCCGGCAAGCGTTCTTTCCAGTATATTTAAGTAGTAAGCTATATTTCGCAGGTATTCAATTAGAGTTAGAGTGATGCAATTTCCTAGATTTAGGCATGCCAATGTAAGACTATAATCATTATCTTGGATAGTTCATGATAGTCCCAAATTCCAAACAAGCTCTGAGTCAGAAAAATCAGGAACAGGAGAGATGAGAGATTTTTAAAAAGTTAATTCTAGAAACAAGACTTAGTGTCAAATACCTGCCAGAAAGTTTCTGAATCTCTAACATCTCTCAAATGCACTTACAATAGCTTTTGAAGACAGCTTATTAATTTTATCAAACTGAAAGTCAGGTGCCCCAATGTCCCTCAAACAGATGTTCTTTTTAGATATCTGAATTACAATGATTGCCTAAAAGTATTTTCACACTTAAAATACCTCCTTAACAAGTAGTCTGCTGGCTTCAAAAGACCCTTTTCTCCTCACCAGTGTAATTTTTGACCCCAAACATGAAAGGCATAGATGAAATCAAAAAAATAATCTAAAAAATGGAAAAAATCAGAAATATATAATGAGGGTCTTTAAAAAATATTTCATACTCAGCTTCCAAATCTTTCACGCCAAGTTCAAATAAAGGTTGTTTTTCAGGAGTCAGTGTGCAGAAAAGTATTTCACATATAACAAAGATCATTTGGGATTCGTTTTGAAATATAGTCCAGAAATAAGTAAGTAGAATTCTCAAGTCTAAAGTACACAGAATTTTGATCCAAGCATTTTAGTCTTATCAAGGTTTAAGGATTCTAAACGCAGACTGACTTCCAAAACTGTAAGGAGTGTTTTATAGAAACATGGTAGATTAGGTAATTTAAATATTCATTCAAAAACAAACTAATGTTCAGCGTTCTCTCCTAGGCAATCTCCTACAAAGCTATATTTTGCAACAAATAAAGTGGCATTCTTACTCAACTGCGTTAAGTAGCTACCTCCACACTACTACCAATGATATCCTTTTCTCCCCTAATAGGTAAAATATACTACCCCGCCCCACATCTCCCTTTTCTTAACCAAACTAACATCAAAGCTTTCTCTAGCCAAGGGCAGTTCACACAAATATATAAA
Source organism: Avahi laniger (assembly GCA_963575035.1). Classification (NCBI taxonomy): domain Eukaryota; kingdom Metazoa; phylum Chordata; class Mammalia; order Primates; family Indriidae; genus Avahi; species Avahi laniger. Next base: position 81,101 of record CAUYSK010053190.1, read on the forward strand.
AGAAAATCTGCTGGGCAAAGCACTTCCCTTTCAAGGCTTGGATTATGTATCACATATTTCCTGAACTACAAAAATAAAACACAAAGTCACAAAACTCTTAAATTTGCGGACAAGATTTCTTCAACTATAACACACTCCATTCTAGCAAACTGTATTCAACAGTTGGTGGAAAGGATGAATAAAAAAGCCTAGCCCCAAATGATTCAACTGTGAAATACTCCAGTAAAATATGAAACTTCCAAGTATAAAATTGCCTTAATATCCTTTAATTTCATTTATATCATCTTTCATTCATAAATACTCATTAATATATCAAGATGGCCTAAAATTCTTATAAATCCATCTGTTCTGTGAAATGTGACTATTATACTTAAGGGATGCTTTCAGTGGACTTAAAAAACGCATTTCTCAACTGTTCATGATCACCAATAATTTTTACTCTCCTTAAGCAGAGGAGTATTACACATGATTACAATTATCACTTGTTTTTAAAAAGGAGGGGAAGAAGACAATATTTTCACATATTATGATGTGAGCAAAGTTCTTCCTTAATGAATATTTTTGTGTAAAGATATGCCAGCACTGCCATTCCTTAACCTAATACAATCATACTTATGTCTGCATTGTAAATGGAAAATGGTCTTCTACACGACAAGATTTACTCTACCTAACAAACTACAGGCAAGAGGTGGGGGACTTCTCATTTCAATTAAAAGAATCCATGTCACACCTTAAGCCGAATTTAGTGATCAAAAAATATCCTGGCTTAATTAGAATTTTATTTCTTCTCCTCCCATCGATAACTCTCAGAAGACTGATCTACTGAAAACTACACATCAGCATTACTGTTCTGAGAAAAAGAAACCAAAACAAGCTCAGAGTCAGAAAAGACTGCTTGTCACATTTCTCTCCTGTTAAATTCCCAATATTATAAAATACTTTTAAAAAGGAGAAAAAACCCTAAGGATTCAGCAGGTCCCCCGCCCCCCATTAAATGGCTTATTTGTACTCTATGGTAGTAGTCTGTTTTTCAGTATTCTAGTATCAGTGGAGTCATGTAAAATCTAGCAATTACTACTTTAAAAAAGAAAAATTGGTACTTTCGATCTTTACCAAATTGCTAAATTTTAAAAGTAATGTCATGAACTAAGTTCAACTACTTAATTACTACATTACTAATTCTGGAATTTACACAAGAGTGGTCACATCAGAACATTTTAAGTACCAAAAACAATCCCAACACCAATTAAATCTCAAAAATGTTAAAGTATGGATCCCTTCTCCACAACACAGGCAACTCCAACAAATAAACGGGGGGGGGGGAGGGAGAAAGGGAGGACATAAAATTTGCCATTAAACTCCAAACCGTTGTTAGGTTGGAAAATTAGAGAAGTATCTCTTCTGCTGCTTTAACATAAAATCCTTGTACATGCTCCTCCCCGCTTTCTGATGAAAAACAAGCTAGAAAATGTCATAAGGCAAGCACCCAAAGAACCTGCACAGCAACCGCCCCCCCGTCCCCTCTCATTTTTAAAAACATTGAGAAGAATAATCAGACTTCCATGTTTTTGGATTAGCCAGTTACAGATGACTCAAATATACCGAAACCAAATAAGACAGTTAAACTCCAAATCCGGCTGCTGCAACCCTTGGCTATCAATGAAAGTTGTATCAAAAGTATTAGAACGAACAGTCCCAGGAGAGACATAATGGCGGTTAGTCTTCTGCCAGGCACCTTACAACTAGTATCTATCTTCCATCAGCAAGTATCTGGAGCCCAAGCGGCTCTTACCTTCTTTTGTCTGCGCGTTGGTGATCTGCAGGTCGCAGTCGGCAGCTTTCAGCTTCTCTCTCCCCATAATCTGCTTCTTTAAGTCGCAGAGGGAGATGTGGAGCCCATCAAAAGTGACGGTATCATAGTTGAGTTTAGAGGAAAATTTATAATGCACACAGGACATGGTGCCAAAGGATTCCTAAGGTTCAGCGAGGAGACGTGGACACTCTCAATATATGTATATTTATAAACTTAAGAGCAAAATATGTACACACATAAAACACTCAAAGACACCGAAGGACCCTAAGGCCTCAGATTAAATACCCCCCAACCACAAGCAGGGGTTCGTAAGAACAATAATCCAGAACCCCCCCGATACTCAGAATCACTTCATGTGGGAGTTAAGAGGACGAGGATGGGGAAGAGGGGAAATCGAGAATCCGCCAACGGGCACAATGTCACCCGGCTGGGTCCCCCTCGCTCATGCTAAGGGCCGGCAGGAGACGGGGGACAGGCGGTGCAGTCAATAGCGGTCAGTCCACACGTTAGAGTCCAAATGACCCCACGGGGTCAGGGGTCCATAGCGCGGCCGCACCTCCCGGATGGTCTCTGTTTCCGTGGATTGGGGTGACCCAGGCCCCGGGAGAAGGTTGAGGGGAGAGGGCCTAGGCCCGGAGTCCACGAGCGGCCTCTCGCCTCCTCCTGGCTTCCGGACGACCGGCGTCAGCTTCCCCAGGCCCAGGCCCCCACCACACACAAACCCCTTTCGCCTGCTCCCCGGAGGCCACGAGCGACCCCGCGGCCTAGGCCGAAAACGCGCGGTCGGCGGAGGAGAGGCCTTCCCGCAGGCCGCCCTCGGCTCCGGCTCCGCCTCCGCCTCCCCCCCGCCGCCGCCGCCGCCGCTGCCGCCGCCGCCTCAGACACAAAGCCGGTACTAGGCCTCACTAGGCCTCGAAGCACTTCCTCACCACCCCGGGCCCCGGCCGGCGGCCCGGTGGCTTTGGCGGACCCCGGGGACACGGCCGAGGATCCCTGACGCTTCCTCTCGCCGGATCTTCCGCGCTTCTCTCGCCTTTCGTTCCCGTCGGCTTTAGGCCCAGAACCGCGAGAATATGCCCGGAAACCGCCGGGCAGCGGCGAGGGCTTCGATGGCTCCCTTTTTGTTTTGCCCCCCTGCCGCTCTGGGGCCCTCACCAGGCGTCGGCGACACCTCCAAGCCAGGCACTATGGCGGACGCGGCCTGGCTTCTGGCGAGCGCCCCACTCCGGGGTCTCTTAAGCAGGGATTGCACGGGCGGCGCGCGCGGGGCGGAGCTGGCGTGCGTGGATAGGCGGACCAGGGGGCGGAGCCGCTGGCGTCACAAAGCGCACCGGCCAGCCCACGTGACCCTGTGCTTTGTGACTCCCGAGCGCGGAACCCGAACTAGCCTGGACAACGGAAGAAACCATCTGCCTCAAAAGGGAGGGGGAGGCTGGACTGGTTCACCGGGCGGTTCCGGAAGGAGCGCTGACACTGCAGGGGCTGCCATGCTGGTTTCCAGTGCAAAGCGGGGTCCCAAGGGATGGCCGGCAAACTCCTTCTTCCCCTGTCAGCTTCCCCCAACTCCCAATTTAAGTAAACACTATGGTTACTATGTAGTATACTATGGTTGCTACGCAAGCGCTCCCTAGCTTCCTCTTCCAACAAACTGGCTGCCTTAAACTCTTCATAAGTGGCAGTTCTGGAGCAGCCGCTGCGTAGAACGGATAACAGACACCACCATACAGATTTATTGAGCTGTTACTGTGTGCTCGGCACAGGGCTGACCGCCTAACAACATTGCCAGGCTCTGCAGCCAAGTTGTTTGGGTTGGATCCGTAGCTCTGGGGCTCTAGATTAATTCCTCTGTGTTTGTGTTTCCTTAGCTGTAAAATGCCGTTAAAAATAGTACTTGGTTTAGTGGGTTGTTATATTTTAAATGAATGAATGCAATTTACTAGTTTAAGACCGTGCTTGGCACTAGGTTCAATGCACCGGAATAAATGTGGCCCAATAAAAGTCAATTTAACAACAGAAACCCTAAGTGGTCAACATTACCATCACCTCCAATTTATAGACAGGGAACTGAAGCTAGCAATCATGCACTTTCTGGATCTGCAGAAAAGAATGCCTGCTCGGTGGCGAGATCCCAGTCCCATTCCTGATTACAAGTGTCAGGAACTGTGCCGAAAACCCCCTCCGTGGTGTGTTGCCTCTCTGAATCTTACAGGCCAGGCTCAGGGAAATTAGGCAACTGAGAACAAGACCACACAGCCAGGAAGTAGCAGAGTTTCCCAGAGACTTCCAGAATGCACACCCCGAAATTCTTACTGAATTTGATTTAAATTAATCATCATCTTGTCAGAAAAGCTTCCTTAAGGCCATTTTGTTTAAATAGGATGACGATATCACTTTATTCTTTATTTTCTTCCTAGCCCGCATAGATAGCTGACATGGTACATGTTTACTTTGCAGTTATCTATCTTCTGCACCGCACCGCCAGCTAGAATAGTTTATCTTTTTCTTTGTTTTTGTTGTATCCCCAGTTCTCAGAATAGTGCCTGAACAGAAGTGGGTGCTCAATAAACATATATGGAATACCTACATTAATTTTTATGTGATCTACATAGATGCTGTGGCAGTAAGATTTTGGCAACAGTCCAGGGCAGCCCCAGAGATGCAAATACAGTTTAACTCAACCACGCACATCAGTGCTTTTCATATTTAACAAGTTTCTTCCATCTTTACTTTCTTTGGCACTCACCCCAAATTTCTTACTCCTCAGGTTCACTTCACGATGTTTGCTTTTTTTAAAAACCTCTATGTGAATGAAAGGGAGGGAATTATATCTAATGAACAAAAAACTGAACAAGAAAATGGTAAATCTTGGAATCCACTGCCAAAGTGGTGAATCTAAATCTTCCACTGGGCCGGCCGCAGTGGCTCACGCCTGTAATCCTAGCACTTTGGGAGTCTGAGGCGGGAGGATCAGTTGAGGTCAGGCGTTTCAGACCAGTTTGAGCAAGAGCCAGACCCCGTCTCTACTAAAAATAGAAAAAATTAGCCAGGTGTAGTGGTGTGTGCCTGTAGTCCCAGCTCCTCGGAGGCTGAAGCAGGAGAATCGCTTGAGCCCAGGAGTTTGAGGTTGCTGTGAGCTAGGCTGACGCCACGGCACTCTAGCCCAGGTAGCAGAGCAAGACTTTGTCTCAAAAAAAATACTTTCACCAGTCTTTGGCTAATCTCTTTATATCCTAAATCCCTAATTTAATCAGCCTATGGACCTGAAGGTGGGCCACACCCTTAGGGTGGGGTAGGGTGGGTCAGAATCCAATCAGAGGAAGTGCATGTGTCCTTGGTAAGAATATAGTCAATATTATAATTTGTCCAGCTGTTCTCAGCTAAGAGCCCTTTACCAAGCTGTGTTCACCCTGGACACTTACTTGCAGAGACCTCACTTCATATCATGTCAAAATGCACTTATAGCCCACAGTAAAATACTTATGATGACATTTAGTTGAAACACTTGGTTGACAAAATGTTATATTTGGCCCATTTACTTAAAATTCCTTTACTAATCTTGATTTTGTAGTTTTCTTTTAGTAATATGGAGCTGTTTCCCCTGCCACTTCTCTCCCCATCACCACTATATTTTTTTGCTCACCACTATACTAACAAGGAAAATGTGTTTAAAAAATTTTTTTTAAGAGACAAAGTCTTGCTCTGTTGCCCCAGGTAGAGTTCAGTGGTGCAATCATAGCTCACTGTAATCTCAAACTCCTGGGCTCAAAATCCTCCCTCCTTAGCCTTCTGAGTACCTAGGACAACAGGTATGTGCCACCCTGCCTGGCTAATTTTGTTATTCTTTTGTAGAGATGGGGTCTTCCTATGTTGCCCAAACTGGTCTCAAACTCCTGGCCTCAAGTGACCCTCTTGCCTCAACCTACCAAAGCTCTAGGATTACAGATATGAGCCACCTTGCCTGGCTCCCCACCACCAATATTTTCATAAACACTCAGAAAGCCTTTTGTGCTATACCTACAATGAACGATGCATTCCTATCTAAGCTCCTCATAAATGTAGCAATTCTGGAGCTCCCATGTCCCAGGATTTTAAACCTTTGTCATTCTCAAACCCACTGTGCTCTCACACTGCCAACCACAGACATTTAGCAGATCCCTGCCTTTTTTCCTTGTGTCAAAATTTCAGTTCCAGGAGACAGAATTGGGAGATCCAAGACATCCATGTCTGCTGTCCGCTGGTGAACTACCCAGGCTCAGGAAGTTAGAATGAGGTCTACCCCATGGAGGCTGTTTTATACCCATATACTTAACTTAATCTTCCAAGTGCACCAATAGCAGTGTTATCACAAGATTCTAGGCCTGGCTTCTGTGCTCTAAGCCCAAATTTCACAAAAGGTAGATACATGTTCCTTACATCACCAGTGTATCTTCCCCAGTTGATTGACTGCCTTTATATTGCCTGTCTATTTTATTTATTTATAGAAAAGAAGATTCAGATTAGGAAACACAGGGGAAAAAAGAAATAGTAGTTCCTAGCTACTCAGCACACATCCTGGATATTTTTTTGCTTATATTTCCTTCTAGTTTATGTATGGTTTCATGATCTTAAATCAAACTCTGTAAACTATTAGACTGTTTTTGGTATCCAGGGTATAATACAGAGTGAAGATCATTTTATCCCCTTTTTAATTGTGAAATGTATTGTTAGGAAAAAAAGCACAAAATATATATATAATGGTTTAATGCAGACTACATATAAGTTTTATAAAGGGTGTTTCTATGTATCTGTCACCTAGGTTATTCATGGAATATTATGACCACTCCCTTCCCCCCAAAACTTGTAAGTCCTTCCATCCACCTCTCACATCCTTAGAAATAATCCCCATCCTGATATTTTTTATTTATTAGAAACAGGGTCTGACTCTGTCACCCAGGCTAGTTTATGTACGGTTTCATGATTTTAAATTAAATTCTGTAAACTATTTGACTTTTTTTGGTATCTAGGGTATAATATAGAGTGAGGATCGTTTTATCTCCTTTTTAATTGTGAAATGTACTGTTAGGAAAAAAATCACAAAATATATATAATGGTTCAATGTAGACTAAACCAGCCCCATTAGGGCTGTAGCATGATCGCAGTTAGCTGCAGCCTTAAATGCCTGGGCTCAAGGGATCCTCCCAGCTCAGCCTCCCAAGTTGCTGGGACTACAGGCTTGTGTCACTACACTTGGCTAATTTTTAATTTTTCTTTTTGTAGAGATGGGATCTCACTATGTTGCCCAGGCTGGTTTCAAACTCCTGGCTTCAAGTGATCCTCTCAACTTGGCCTCCCAAAGTGCTGCGGATGACAGGCGTGAGCTGCTGAGCCCAGCCCACCATCCTGATATTTGTAACAATTGTTACCTTGTTTTTCTTTTTCATTTTATATGTGTGTTTGAATTCCTAAAAGTATATTTTTTGATTTGTTTGTTTTGGTTGCTTTTGAACTTTGTGTAGATGAATGGATTCCTACTACAAATCTCTTATTTCTTATTTCTTTCACTTAACATTATGTTTGTGAGATACATCCATGTTGTGAGTAGTTTTAATTTGTTAGTTTTCATCATTGCAAAACATTTCATTGTGGAAATGTATCACAATTTAGTTTTTAGTCCTGTCATAAATAAACATTTGAGTTAATTCTGGGTTTTGGCTCTTCACATCTTGTCATTACGAACAATGCTCTCACGTATATTTTGTGCATGTTCCTGGAATGTGAGAACATGCATTCTGCTAGGAATTTGCCCAGGAGTACAATGTCCCGCTATTTTCCAAAGCGACTGTACCAACTGACACTCCTATGTCCATTCCTGTTGCTTCACATCCTTGTCAACATTCGGGGCTGTCCGACATTTTCGTTTTTGCCAATCTAATGAGTATGTAATGGTTTCTCATTGTTTTAATTTGAATTTATTTGATTATGAAAGATTGAGCCCCTTTTCATATATTTATTGGCCATTTGGATTTTCTTTTATGTAAAATGCCTGTTCATCAGAGAAGACCATAGGAGATGAGGTCATTTTTTAAAAAAGATAAAATGCCTGTTCCCATCCTTTGCCCATTTTACTATTGAGATGTTATGGGAAATATTTATACTTTCTAGATATTAGTCCTTTAGCAGTTGTACATGTTGCAAATATTTTCTCCAACATTCTTGATTTTCTGTCACTCTCTTTATGTTGTTCCCTTTTAAAAACAAATAGACTTTAATTTTTAGAGCAGTTTCAGGTTTACAGAAAAACTGAGTGGAAAGTACAATTCTCATATATTCCTCCCCCCATACAGTTTCCACTATTATTATTATTTTTTATATATTTTTTTTTTTTTGAGACAGAGTCTCACTCTCTTGCCTGGGGCGAGTGCCGTGGCATCAGCCTAGCTCACAGCAACCTCAAACTCCTGGGCTCCAGCAATCCTACTGTCTCAGCCTCCCAAGTAGCTGGGACTACAAG